>DWIY01000044.1:0-20365 GCA_018248615.1 Erynnis brizo brizo
GACTGGCCTGTTGGTCTAGTCTAGTGGTTAGCGACCCTAACTACTGCGCCGGAGGTCGTGGGTTCGATTCCCACCCAGGGCAAATATTTGTGTGATGAGCACAAGTCTGGATGTAAATTATCTATATACATTGTATATACCTTCTTCTTCTTCTTCTTTTCAGCCCTTGGCAGTCCACTGCTGTATATACCTATAATTATATATATTGTGTATGTATTTAAAAATATTATAGGTAGGTACCTACGTATGTAGATTTATCAGATATCTGGTTACCATAACACAAACTCACAGCTTGCTTTGGGATCAGATAGCCGTGTGTGAGTTGTCCCACAATATTTATTTATGATTTATTTATTTATTTATAACATTGACATCTTGAACCTCCTTTATAGAATTTACACTAGAAACGTACCATCATTTTTAGGTAGAGTCCTAGCTCTACCTATGAATTACACCAACATCCATTTAAGTTAAAATGAAAAAAAAAACATATTTACATACAGGAAAAATGTATAGGCACATGTATCGTTCTCATAAATTTCATAATAGATTCGATGCAGATCACAGCTTGCATCGTCTAGCGCGTACAGTTCAACGAGCTTTCTCCTAGGGCTATTCTCGCCGATTCCGTCAATCAGCGCCATATTATCTGATATTCCGACGCTATCTCATAATAGTGCTAAATTACATCAACATACAGTTATTTTTCACATCGGTCCGTCAATCAGAAACTCTCGGCGCGTCCGTACTCCGATCTATACTCGTAAATCGGATCCATTATGTGTGTCTAATAGATTTTTTTAGCGTTCTCCCATTCACGGGCGCAGCGTGAAGTCCCGTCAATGGCCATTGTGGCATTGAGCCGAATCGACGACCGACAAACTTTTATTTGTAATGGCCCTAAATGGCTGTTGTGGGGATTAAGGCGACGATGCTTTGTCATCGTCCCGAGTGGCGCGGCGAAATCGACAAATCCGTCGACGCCGCAGGACAACCGTTGCTCGTGACTCCGAGTGCCATTACCTTAACACCATTTTTTCACTCTGCTCTTTTGAGATCTGTCACTTTTGATAGCAAAGATACTTTTTGTTACGATTTGCACGGGGATTAAGCACTCGAGGGCAGTTTGCGATGAACATTTTAAAATGGATTGTGCACAATAATTCTGTTAGATATTCGGTGCCAGTATCTGCTTGTTTAAATCTGAAGTATGTTGGGTTGTTACTTTTTTTTTTTCTACTTATCTAATAGGTTAGTTATTAGAACAACTAGAAATTTGGCGTAGCTCAATGAAATTATGTTTAAGGACGTTAAAAGTTACATGTAACACTCTGATGGTTTGAAACAAAAAAGGCAAGATAGAGCAACTCAGCGACAAAATAGGTACATTCACACCGTCGAAAATGCTCTACCTAATTAAAATATTTGTCGCATGAAACAATTATGAAAAAAATAAACCCGGTGGTGTACCAGTAGCGAGACACCCTCCATAATTCTTTTTTATCGCTTCGTCCCGTCATGTTTAACCCGTTCATTGACAAAAGGTATTTAAATGAAGCTGTCGTGAAATGATATTTACTGCGCGCAACGACATTCCGACCAACCATTAAACAATCTTCACTTCAATCCTAATACATTTTTAGAATTTAATTTAAAATGCCATTTTAGTCTTCGATTTTAGTCCCCATACATGATTATCAAGTACATTTATCAGACGATAAAGATGGCTTATCTTACTACAAATTTGTCTATGAGCATTCTGGTACCTATACAAATAATGCGTAAAACAAACAACAAACACGCAAATCACTATTTAAAAAAATTCTAGGTTAAATAAAAAAATCATGTTTTATACCTATTGGTTACACTTTTTTAGGCAAATTATTGTGGCATGGTTTAAATTGTTCTAATTGGAATCATAGGATATAATTTTACCCAGATTTATATTAACCTATCTGTCACTTACATTTTTAAACATAGCCTATTATGGCACGATTTAATTTTTTGTTACAAACCACACACACACACACACACACTTTTGAAGTTAATTAAACCCAAAAGTTATTTACGACGGCATCCGTCAGCGCGTCGTCTGTCGAGCGACAAATTTAACAATACAAGTGTCGCAGCACGTAAAAAGACGTCACTAATGAAGTGCAAATCTGTCACAATACGTGTAACTCCAGATTTATTTCGTCGACGTCTGGTTGTTTAACGCTCGAAATCAGTTTTAGATTTGCCAATTACTTCCATAATTATACTCGTATGTAGGTACCTTCTGTGTGTACCATCTGTAGATTTTAATAAGGAGTTGGAATTAAGGTATATTTAACTCGTTATTTGAGTATACATAGACCTATAATAGAGGTCCTTAGTTGGCATTTAAGTAACAGCTAGTTATACCAGGAAAAACGCAATCCTTAAAAGGTGGAGCCACTTTCACCACATCTCTGTCTTCTATAACGTTGTCAATGTCAAGTTTTGGCATGGGGATGCAACCGGAACATGGTGATGTGCGCATAACTCTGGTAAGGCTATACATATCTTGCTTGAAAGTTTCATCATGTCCCCTAGTGCGGTTGTATAAAAATATAATATCTACCGTGTTAAAACGTTCCAAGCGGTTCGACCACAGTCCCGTGTCCCGCCGCAACCACAAATCGCCTTTTAATGCAGCCCGTTTGCAATATTTACACTGGACCGTTACAAAAATGTGTCGATAATACTGGACAACACTGGAAAGCGGCCAATTATCTGTCAGCTATGCATTTTAGTGATAGGCAGCTGCCACATTGAGGCGTGTGGTAACAGCAACAAAGTTGCACCACTAATCGCAATTCATTCATTCATGACCTTAAGAAAAATTTTTTTGTTCACTGAACTGTGTGGTTTCATAGACATAAGTTGCCAGTATTTTTATTTTTATTTTATTACCTGTTATCAATGTCTTGCACCAGTAAATTCAGTACCTACCCACCTAAGGAAGAATATCCCTATTGATGACTGTCGTTTTTTTGGTCGGTATCTAACAACAATAAAATTTTAAATAATTTTCTTTGGTAATTTGGTAATAGTTGGTATCATTGTTTTGTTACAAATAAACTACTCAATATCGTTACTATAATCTGTGTTATTAACTTTATTCAGTAAGTTTGCTTCAATCGTCTCCATACGGTATAATAGGTACTGCAACGTAACTAGTTTGCACGCACTCGCGCCGGTCAATTTCACATCACGACAGGAGCCAGGCTCAATTATTGCCATCGCAAATATTACATTGCGACCTTGCATCAAAACCGCATTTTCACTCACTGCTCTTTATTTGTTTCCTCCTGCCAATTATTCATTTCCCTTATTATTCTCATTATATCGTAGTTAGCGTGGATCGTTGCGTACTCAGTAAATTTCGGGATATATAAATTTTACTTGACGGATTGCAGTTACGTGTGTAGGTAATTTGGCAAATTATTTCCCGTAATGGATAAACAATGAATCATTCCTAAAGATGCAGTCCTAAATGCAAATAATACAAGCTAAATAATTATGAAATCCTGATGATTGCAATTGAAGATTTTTTCTCTACCTTTGAGATACCGCCATCCATGATAGAGACGATGCATCAACAGCAAAGAAATTAATATCGCATACGAGGACCTCGATCAAAGGTATCAGTCCTATTTGGAAGTCATTAATGTCATCAAAATGGCTGCGTTCAGCTCCCGGAATATGAGCTCAGACGTTGATACGGCAATATGTGACTTGAAGAGTGGATGGAAAGGTTAGAATGACTAGAATAAGTGGAGGGTTTTAAAATGCGTTGCCAAGGTAATGTAGCATTTATGTGGAGGTTTTGAAGGTTCATATTGGGTGGCAGTTTATGATAAAGGTGAAGGCATTTTGCAACTCACTGCATTAACCCTGCTTGTTAGAGCCGTAATGAACGCTAGGTGCAAGTCACGAGGGCAGAGGCGCCGGCCGGCGGGCCGTCATCGCGCTCCTGTCAATACGCGCCGACAACAGAGTAGGTTATTTTCAAAGACCCGCCACCACTAATTAAGCCTACTGCCGATTGAAAAGTTGCCGCAGACAGTTAAATAAAATTCTTACCGTTCGTTAAAATACGTTGCTAGAAGATTTTGTTTAACTGCGCAAACTTTTTATTCGTCTGATGTAATTTATTGCGTTTGTAATGCGTTGTTTTGTTTAATTAGCTAACAAGTTGTGTTTTTGTTGTCTTGACCATTTTTTCCTAAAAAGGTGTCTACTACCTATAAAAAACACAACAAAAACGGCAACTTACTATTTTATATTAGGTACTTACTTATTAATTCGTACCTACCTAAAATTGAATAGATTTTCATGAAGATAAAAATTATTTTAATATGCTCTACCACCAGTCTATCAGAGTTAGTGTCACAAAGAAAACAATTAATAAGTTTAACGCCTGCCTCAGGCGCACAATAGGCACTTCGAACCCGGACCCCCGGGTCGACCCACCCGCTGTGCGTCACCGATACCCTAACCTAGGTATACAACCAACTTATATCAACACATCGTAAAAGTTTTCGTCTTCTTCTAATAAATGATTATCAGAAATAATTATGCATACTACGTAGATAGACATGAATAATTCGAATCGTACCTACCTATGAGTACTTTGGTACTTCCTTACATAAATAACTTCAAAGTAATATTTTAATACTGAATAGCTCTAAATATTTAAAGTTAAACCGATCATTAATTGGAATAGGTTTAGCTACCTAAATAATCTTCGATGGTAATTTCTTCGGCATTTTTATTTAGATCCGCCACCGTCATTTTATGCAAATAAAATTTTTATGACTAACAGGAGCATTTATATCATCACGCAATACAACCATAATAGAACCATCGGAGGACAGCCCATAAATCCACTATGCATTACCAAACCGTAAAACCAATGCACATGTCCCATTAAGTCTATTATAAGAACTATCGGAAATTGCAACTATTAAATGTAGCATCCGGCTTTTAACTGTAAATTTTCCGTTTGCAATTTGTCGTTGTGGAAGAGCGATTCGCTCGAAGTGTTCACGTCTCTCGCTTTGCCGAACCCATTAGCACCCGACAACCAAGAAACTATGAATTCTGATTCAACTTTGTAACAACAGACAATAAGTACATAGTAAACCTAGTGATCTAGTTATACAGGTTTGAAGTTAATCTTACGAGCTAAGATTGTACCTATTAATACACTTGGCCATTATATGCTTAATAACTTTAATTTTGTTGAATTGTTGAATATGCTTCCCTAATATCACTATAATTCCATTTGCAATGTCAATATCACGTTATTTTGCGATAATTATTATGATTCAGTATTATTACAACATTTTTAAGTAATTATTTTTACGCACCACCAGTTTGTAGGAGAATGCGAACGGATTCACGGCAATTACTGTTAAAGTATCTATTTAAGTGGCTAAGTAATTCTTATATTTAAATGTCAATAAATGAAACCTAAATATACTCAATATAAACAATACTGTTAAGTTTCTAAAGTAAACATTTGGCAAATGTTTTGACTGGCTTTTCCCGGCCACCATTAGACGAGGGTTGTAAGCGCCATTAGTCCCCTCTGAGGGCCATATTTCACGTCCTTCGCGCAACGATCTCCATGAATACTCTCCACCGACTCGAGGGCTTTAAATCGCGCCTGCCAATGATTGCCATAATGTCCACATTGTCGATCTTGAGGGGTCTTCACTTACTGCTCATGAAAATGTCACTTCGTTATCATTTTCCGACTTCTTGCACGTAAGGGTGGCTTTGGTCTTGTCATGTGGCTATTGTGCTTTTTGTATATCAAAAACAGGGATTTAAAGCTCCATCTACACCTCAACATTCTGATTTTACATTAACTGACCTATATCTACTGGCATATTACATAATACTAGGAAATAGGTAGGCACGATAGGATACAACCACTCGGTGCTACTTTTCTATCTACATATTCATAGCTTGCAGGCTTCGCAGCTGTCAAGCGGTATGTTGTGGTTGTTGTGGTCACTCCATTCAACGCATTCTCTGCTCTTCATTCATAACTCGTACAAGCCACAACTCGCTCCCAACGTGCGCATGCATTTAGAACCGTTTTACGTGCATACCTGCAGTTTAGATAGCTCTATTGCGGTCGCAAATTGATTGCTGCAATGTAAATTTACGGTATTTGAATAGCTTTTAGAGGTGGCGTCAGGTTGGACTAAAGCGAATTTATCGTTTCGAAACGTAATTAGATTCTAAGGTACTTTGGTGGTCGCGTGGCTCGGACCGCCCGCCGCGGCCGACACTGCGCTATGCTAATTCAATTGTGTTATGAGAGCGGATAGCGGCGCGATAGCATCGGCTCCGCCCGCATTATCATAATAATGCGCGAGTCACCTCGCGGACGCGCCTCGGCTCTGTCGACACACTTCACATCCGATACACGATGTATTTTTTGTAACGGACATTGATATTCGTTGGCTCGAACCGTTTATTCAGAATGTAGTTTAAACCATAAAACGAACTGGTCCCTTTAAGCCACGGAAAAGTAGTCTGATCGATTCGCAGAAGTGTTGAAAAGCGGCGAAAGCGGTTCTCATGGCGCGTAGCCCGAGGCCCGGAGCCGTACCCACAGTTCTTACCGTCGACGATTATATTCATCTATCGGGATGCAAATTGAATTATGGGACTTTTTGTATCTATTCAATTGTTAAATACCCCCGCTTTGTTGTCGGCCGCGAGTAAGTACGTGACGATTGAACACTCAGCGGCTTGTAATCGCTCGCTACACCGCGCCGCTCCGCGATTGTTCTGCTCGACCGTCCCGTTCGTGACGGCAAATTACAGTATTTTATTTTATGACTTATCTAATTGTAGCTATTGTTACGAAGATATGTTCCAATTTTTTGTCTTTACGATAAGTACTAAAATTTCTTATCAATATGGGAGTATCTTCGAGGGGTCTGAAAGACGAATTAAACTAAAATTTAGTACTTAGTTTTAGTTGCAAAATAAATTATGTATACGAAGTCTCATAGTTATGTTTAATTGGTTCGTAATAAAAACCGTTGCACCTCGTAATTGTTCGTTCTTGCTTGTCGACTGCCTGCGTTGGGCCCTGGCTGCGACGAGCCTTTGTGGTTTAGGCCCGCGGGCTCTATGCGTCAGTAATTTTCTCAGCAATTAATATCCTACGCCGTTCAATTACTAAAATGTAAAAAAGTGAAACAGAAGCCAAAGAAAATTACAAAGCCACATGCATTGAAAACAGTTCCACGGTATCAACGGGCCGGTGCAGCGGATGAATCGACGGCTAATTGCACCCGCTGCATTGTATCGACATGTGTCACGAGCTTGAGTTGTTATTGTTCGTCAACTCTGTATTACGTTTTCATGTAAGTACCTACTTAGGTTTCCTACATTAAAAATGGTCTAGGTTATTAGCACGCCTCAATTTGTCGAATGTAGGGTGCTCGGTGCGAGTCAAATTGACATGGCATTAATAATAATAGATTCGGTCGAAAGTGGGCCACATCAATCCGAGAATATCCACTCGATGTGACCGTGCGCGTAAATTGGACAATCAGAAAACGGAGCAAAGAGGCCGACCGCTGGAGCCCGAGGCAATGTGTTCGAAACATTTTATTTGTTTGTTAGTATCGTATAAATGGAGCTAATTATTATAATTTCCTTGGAAATTACTGGAATTATGATGCTACCAAATATACGTGAGTTTAACGACGTTTTCTCGGAACTGTCGGCGAGCGACGCGCCCGGAGCGACGCGGACGCAGCGGCGCGGCGGCGGCACGCAACATGCAACATCCATTTTGCAACGCGACCTTGAACTTATCTCCGCCATCGCGCACCGCGTATTATCCGACTTGCGATGCTGCAATTAGGGGATTAGAATAGATACTCTCTGTTTTCTTTATAAAACTTATTTATAACTTCGTAACGTTCAATATTTTGCATGACAGCCTTGTTGCTATAATTTGAAAACTTTTCAGCGTTTAAAATAATTTAATAATTTAAATAGGTAATGATTTTTTTACATAACAGTCCTATCATTAATTTAATAAATATTTAATTAATTACTGAGTTAAAGACAACAAAGTGAAATAAAGACTAGTAGATTTCTCAAAACTTTTAAGTTATCGTACATTTATCATTCACATAACACTCCAACGTTATCAAACTCCAACGTTGTATACAAAATAAATATGATAGGTACATACATACCTACATAATATCATAAAAACTGACACTGTGACAGAATAAAGAACAAAGGCTCTCAGTAGAAGACGCCATGTATCCATTCGGCCGTTTTTTATCGCAGTGGAACTGGTTTCAAATTGTGCTCCTATTATCCAGACCCGCCAGCGAAGGTCGATCATCACGTGAAAATTTCGGAGTGGATTCCATCACGCAAAATATTGCTTCATGTTCTCGAGATCCACGAATTTGACAGACGAAATATGAATTGTTTCAAACATTACAACAATTCTATCCCTGATTATGTAGGTAGAGTCATCCAACCAAATAATTGAAGAACACCTAAGTAGGTACATAGGTACTAAGTTAAAGATAAGAAATAAAATTTATTCGGTAAAGCTTACAGCGCCTAGACAACGCTATCCTCAGGAAAATCCGTAGACTTGTGTACATTTATCTTACGTATTATATATAAATGGCATAGATACCTAAATAGTGGTATTCGAACACACGCAATCAAAAAGTATTGTTGTATCGGTACTTGTACTGTAAAAACTATCGTTGACGTCACTAAAAAGAGTGACGAATATAAGTAAAAAGAGTGTAAAATATCGGTGAGTGTGAGTGAAGGCGTGAAACCGCGTAGTTACTGGTCATTACGGCGTTCCGCGCGGCCACATGGCTCCTCAAATTGGGCGAAACAAATTATTTATTTAAATGGAAATTATCGGGTTGTGACGTCGCACGGCGGCGTCCAGTTTTGACGCGCATGTGCGCTTAATTCCTTTGACATGTGTGCTACTACGGAACTTTCAGGGTTTTTGCCTTGATTCCTAATGTTACGGTGTATTACGTTGCTGTTTGTATACAGATGTGGGCCAAAACAGGCTCACTTTATTATTTGATTTGATTACTTTAGGTAGGTACTATAGAAGGTATCTATCCAATTATTTTATTTGCCCTCGAATTAAGCTAAAATATTTTCACGATAATATAATAAGAATGTCATGAAAATGAGCCATTGCAGCGAAAATCAGAAAAAAATGTAAAACTATTTTAGTGTAGCTACTCGTAGTTCATAGGTACTTATTATGAAACGAAAGGTACCTACCTACTTAATGATAAGAATGTAATGTTTTCGTGTCTTAGTTTAAAATGTCCTTACGCGTTATAAATGTATCTGGCATTGGAAATCCTGGTGTAAATCTGATAAGGCCAACATTAAGTTTTGATAGGTCGATGAAATTGTGTGGTAATGTGCCGGACAAACGGCGCCCACTCGCCGGACAGGCTGCGGCTCGAGGCTGCGGCTATACTTCACCATATAGATACCTATAACTACCACTATAAAACTACATTACATTATGTAATGACATTTTATATATGAACGTATTCGGTATAGATAAACCTAACTAATAAAACTGGAGACTCAATAAGGCAATAAATTTCAAAGTTATGCTTTGGATTTTTAATGTTAGGTATGTTTTTGTGTTTTCTTTAAAATATAATTAAGTACATATAGTTACTGTAGGTTGCTGGTAGATTCAAATTCAAGATTTAAAGGCAATCTCGAGTTTCTTTTACCATTACTTCCTACCTTTACTCTCGGAACTGTCTGTAAAGCGGTCAAGTGCTTACATTTAGGTGGTTAACCGACCAATAGTGTCACCTCAGTCTGCTTACCTACAACTCATATTGCAGCTTAGAGGTGTGATACGGTTATCAATCAGCTGTTACTGTTACGGTTATCAATGGTGGTGACCATTGAACATGACACGGCCTACACATTCGTTTGCTATTTCTTCATTAAGTATATATCTACCTACCGAGAAATAGTTACAACCCACTTTTCCTTCTCTGCAAAATTAATGTTATCTTTTACACGCGTAAAAATCATTATCATCTTTCGCATTTGTTATATTTAATGAATCATTTCTCACCCGCACGTAATGCTAATGATCCTTTTTGTAGGAGCATTAGCTCAGTTTTTAGTGCACCACTAAAGGAAAGGGATACCTAGTATTAATGGCTACTCATTTACAAGACCTACTAATTATTATTGAATTGAAGCTTTATAATACTTTACGTAATATTTCCTGGAGAGCATTCGTTTTTTTACTGGCTTAGAGGTACCTAAGCATAGGAAGTGTAAATGGATCGACATTTACTATATCTCTTGTTAATTGATGATCAGGTATTAGATGGTAATCATAGATGTAGGAATTAATGGTAATTATACGTTTTATTTCTAAGTTGCGCTAAACGACATCGGGAGTATTTCACACTCCACACACACAACTACTAATCGCGTGTGGAGGTCGCTTAATGTAGAAATAATGTCTCGCTGTCATTATCTTCTACTTAATTCACCCCTATGGATTTTTTTTGTTACAATTCAAACCTCTACTGGGCCAAATTACAAAAGCACTAGATTAAATTGACACATTTCTTGATAAGTTAAATTATCATCATATTTCAAAACTTCAATAACTCTGCCATTGAAGTCTTAATAAATATATGTATTTGCATATCATTCAACATAACAACGTAAACTTAATCAAATTAATTATAAAGATTTTGCTTTATAAAACTTAAAAACTTAAAATCCTTCATTTTGTAAAATTACGCCTTTGTAAGTATTTATCTGTAAATTACGATTCTACTCTTGCTTAGATACTAAAATTTAATCTTCTATAATTCGCGTTCATTACCCTTACAGTAACGGAAGAACGATCAATATTTTCCCTAACCAGTGTCGGGTGGCGGGCGACAGAAACATAACCCTTGGATTAATGTCCTGTACAATAATTATACACAACGTGACTCTGTAATCTGACGTTACCAACTAACCCAATTAATCGGATTATTTATCAACTCAGTCTAGGTTATAGGTAGAAGAATAAATTATTAATCATTAAGAAAACTCGTGGGCTGTATTGGCATATAAGTTACCAAGGGAACAACAGACAATCGGCTGATCCCCCCAAGGTGCTATTTTGTTACAGCTAAAGTAACGTACCTGTATGTACACAAAAAATTATCTTATTATTGATTAGTGTCTTAGTTTGGTTTTTTAATAAAAAAAAATACTTACTCTCCTCCCTGTCAGTGCGTCATTAAATTGGAAAGTAAACCTGTGATGGTCTGTAACAAAGGTTCGTTGACATCATCATCATAAGTAAGTACCGTTGGACGGCTGATCCATAAAAACCGTAAACAAAATACATGATAATGTATGATAGGTAAATAATAGTGCAATAACTTGACTTGCTCTTGCCATTACAATGTCAGATTTATAAGAGTCATATAAAATGACAGTAATTGGCAACGCTGCGACATATTATGTCAATGACGTGTCTAATTACAAAATTAATACAACAATACTTGTATTAATAAATAATGTGTTAGTCAGTACAGTTTATTATAACCGATATCGTGAAATATATCTACTAGCGGTGAGGTAAGCAAGCAATTTAAATAGAGACAATGTAACAGCTTTAAGTTTCAGATAATATTATTCTTTTTGTTACACCATGAGTCACGTAACTGCAATATTTATTTAGGTGCAACAAATTCATAATTATAATTAGGCGATCTTGGAAACCAAGATCTGTAGTAGGTACCGGCATGAATAATCGGGCCTTACAATAAGGTCTGTAAAAAGCATATTATTATTACATTAAGGATTCTAATTATTTATTTTAAGAGGATCATGACATTAATGACAATTTTTTTTTAAATTTATTTTTTCTTTTTCTGTGTTTTGAATTGTTCTATTGTTGTAGAGTAGTATACCTACGTGTATTATTAAGGAGTTACATATGACGTCAGAAACTGGAACTTTAAGTCTGAATTTTTGCAAATTTGACTCTTAACTATTTCGTAAACATCGAATAAACATGAGTACTCATACCTACGTACATAATAAAAGCGCCATTTAGTTAATTTTTTATTCGTCAACATGTAAATTTATTTTAAGATTACTTGATGCGATATTGACAGTGCGAATCGATTCGATTTCAGGGGTTCAAAGTCAGAATAACGATAGTTTGATAGCACCCCGCGTTTGTCGTAAGAAACCCCTATATAGAGTCAATTAATGAGTTTATACAGTACGCGTAGACCTCTACACAAAATTTGAATACATTTGAGCGTCAAATGCAGACAATATGTCATAAATTGTAGAGCCGCGACGTTAGTTAGCATTAGAATGGCCGGGAGTAAGAGGGAGCGGGAGCGTACAGTTTCACCCGGAATTAACTCGATAATGCCCTAATTGTGCAATTAGCTATCGGCAATTTGCTCTCCGGTTATCGGCTGAGCTAACGTGAATTATGCGACGGGCTCACTCGCCTCCAGTATCGAATTGAGGAGGATCGCAATACGAGCAAATTGCTCGTAAACCTAAAAATAGAGCAACTTCCTCAGTTATGCTCCAAGGAACATAGAATGTAATAAAAACATATAATATTGTATTATTAAAATTATAGAAGGAGACTGTAGTCCTTTGTGTGGACTAGTTGGAGTGTGGCTTTACGTCATTTAAGAGCAACCGTTTTTAATTGAAAAAAAAGCACAGCGAAGTTTTAATTTAGGTACCTATTTAGTATATATTTAGGTATTTATCTGATTAGGTTTTAATTTTCTAGGTTTAAATTCTACTCTCAAAAGGACGATTTATTGTTTTTTCGTAGAGTTTAAAGTAAAATCAGATTTATGTTTCTGGGATCTTGCGCGCTAACTCTCTACCACGTTAACGTTAATACGCACGTAATAAATAACCGAAGATATGTACGTACAACGATCATTAGGCTCATTATTTTCAATAACGTGTTGTTGGAAAAATATTAGGTCATAAGTATAGTTATGAATTTTATGAAATACAATTTCCTCAGTAACGACTTCACGATCATCTTAATAACACGCCGGGGCTAAGCGTTTCGCTTGAATATTCATTTCGGTTCATCATAATTTTGGTAAATAATTTTAAATTATCCAATCTGCGCCGACATTGTGAGAAGT
Organism: Erynnis brizo brizo; assembly: GCA_018248615.1. Classification (NCBI taxonomy): domain Eukaryota; kingdom Metazoa; phylum Arthropoda; class Insecta; order Lepidoptera; family Hesperiidae; genus Erynnis; species Erynnis brizo. Next base: position 13,260 of record DWIY01000044.1, read on the forward strand.
ACCGTGCGCGTTTCTTATCACGATTTATTGCTTCTCACATTAATTTTATTATCGTTTAAATTTAATGTTATTTATCAAATACGTTATCGTTAATCTCGAGAAAATTGTGCTTATCTCGTCAATATTAGTAAGGCCTCGTAGACTTTTAAAACGTGTTTGATTTTAATAACACTCCGCGTTAGCCTCGCACAACAGGATTAGGTATGTACCTATTTGTATGCAGCCCCGGGCAGGCAGAATTTGTTTCTCATTTACGAGTTCTGATAATTATGTTTATTTGTGAAGGAGATTTAGTAGGTATAAAAATTTAGTATAAAAATTAAATAACTAAGTATTAATTTATAAGGGAACATTTGGAAAAAGCTTTCCAAAATGTCATTACCCTAAAAATATTATCTAATATTTATATTAATTATTGTACATACCTAAGATATAAATTTAATTAAAATCAGTTAAGGACCCCAATAAAAGATTACCTACACTTAGACCTCGTGTTGGCTTCTGGCACAGGTTTTCAGTCGTAATTTTTTATTTCTGACTAATTTATAAATTACTTACATTTCTTTACAAAGTGTGCCCTTAACTATGAGACAAATTGCATTAAGTACAGCTTTATTGAATATGCACGAATAATAGTAAAAGATATTGATATCGCTGGCAGCCAGTAAATACTTGACCGTAATTATGTAATCAATCCACTAGGTCATTGACGCGTCCGGTCCCCTTTCAAATTCTTCTATTATACCTACCACAAAAGCTCTCAATGTAGAAAATAGTCCTAATTTATGGTTTTTTTTTAAATTAGATTATTATTTAATTTATTTAAAGACCTACGTATAGGTACTAAACCTAGTAGGTCTAAAACAACCGGTATTTTAGAGCGTAAATTTGAAACAATTTTTTAGAGTCATTATTTTACTTAATTGGGACCTGTCTAGTAGTTCTACTAGGACTATCTACTCCTAGTTGAACTATGATAGTATAATAAACACCAACAGGCATTTTAGGGTATGCATTTGAATTTTAAGACCCTTCTTTTCTTGGGGACGGACGGTTGCAATAACCGTACCGCCTAACATACGAAACTTTCGAATCTAAAAGCAACAGTTTCCAAATTATTCGTGATCAGTACCACTACCTGATCGGATACCACAATTTGTGCCCGCATTAGGTAATTTCGTTTTATCCGTCTCGTATTTTTTACGACAAAAGATCTTCGTCATTTTTGACAAGGAAAAGGCCATCAAGTTTGTAATGTTGTGCGGCGCCGGAGTGTCGGGGCGGCCTCATCTACGCTTTGATCCAATCTGGCGCGCGTCGAGCTGAGTCAGTTGACGACCAATTACCGATATCACTCGGTTTCGACCCGCTCCAAATGGGGCATAATGCCTAGGGTAATTATGACTTCAGCCGATAGCCCCTTGCCTTCTCACTTCGAGTTCCCTCTCATCTAACGCGTATCATCTTTTGAAAGCTTTCGTAACGTCAGAGGTTCGGTGAAAAAAGCATTAAAGCTGCATATCAAAATCTACCTTCTTATAGTTCTTGCTTGCTTAAAACACATAGGCCAGCGCTTACAAAATTAACGTTAATTTGCAATTCCAAGACTTCTTGTCTACAAGTTGTCATACGAGTACTTAGAGCTCCTACGGTTTTTGGGCTTTTATGGCCTAAAATGTTCAAAATATTATAGTTTAGATTTATTGGATGTTCATAACCTGCCTATATTTACATATACTTACATACCATTTCCCGTAACCCCGATAATAAAGATTTTTGTGTTTTTTATGATCGTTTTATGGAAATTATAATTGTCATGGAAATGACTGAGTGCGGCCATATTTACATATGACTTCATAGATGTTCGTGATGGCGTTACGATGGAAACATTCAAGCTATTTACAAGCCATGACTTTTGGTATTTCATTGTTCAAGATGTTTTACGCTTTGGGTACCTACCTAGGTACTTACCTGTTTTTTTAAGAATACCTCATGTAGACAATGTGTCTGTATGCTGCTACATACCTACATGCTAGGTAGGTAGGTACCTACACATATCTATTAGGTTTGTTTTAGTAAAATGTCAATTGTACCTATACCTACATATTATGAAGTAGTTACCTATAAGTAGGTAATCTTAAGAACTCTACGAGTACCTAAGTCAAGAAATTCAAATCGTAAGACTTACAAGCAGAACGTAGATAGATAAAACCATTACATGTAATTATTATAAACCCCTTTCTACCAAAATTAGTAGGCATACCTAAAAAAAAATTAGAAATTTAGAAGTGTATGACATGTCTTCGCTTATAACAGCTATGTACCTACTTATGTATTTTACCTGTGTTTGTGTTGCCTATTAAACCTTTCAAATGGCGACATGAGTAGGCAGAGACCTACGGAATCGTAGAGAATCGTTAATGCTCAGGCCGTTTGATCGTAGTGGATTTAACCTTAGTGGCACAATCGAAGAGCTTTTACGGGCAGCGCACATCGCGACAGCTGCGCCAATCACAATGTAATGGGCGTGGCGCACCCTTCGCCCCGGCTCCCGACCCACTGTCTCCTGATCCCCTGATTATATTATTGCGTACAATGAAACTTTTTTACCCAACCTTTGTCTCTCATTGGGGTAAAATATCCGGCCGGATATGGTTCTCCGGTCACCTTTATTTGTGTCGGCTAAATGAACATTTTGGAGCAAGGGGTACATAGGTATAATAATATTCAAGGGGGTTTGCATACAATAGCCCTATGTCTGCGAATTGTTAGACCCTATTTCCATAATCTGAGTTAGAATCATATTTTCACGAAAGTGTTGACTAAATAATATAATGCAAATTTATATCTGCCGCGGCGACGTCCCGCGGCGTTTAGGCGGTAGCGATTGGAAGCTGTCACCGCGTCCAGTTTAATTGTAAATACAATAACCATTAGCTTCTTGTAATTTATTTATATTGTTTTTAACGCTCCGGGTCATTTTCGATTTCGGACGCCGCAACATTAGTTCCCATATAAATAAGTCTATAAATCAGTTCCAAGCGGACCGATTCTCACGGCTTAGCGAGCCCGTTTAATTAAAGTCGAATAATATTATAATCCTTCGGCCATTCAAAATAATTAATTATTCATCGTCTGTCTTTCCAGGAACACCCGAGCTTACGCGGCACGCCCCTGGCGATGCTCGCGGCGCAATGTAACAAGCTGTCCAGCAAATCGCCTCCACCGCTGGCCGATGCCGCCGTGGGCAAAGGCTTTCACCCGTGGAAGAAGAGTCCCGGCGCTCACTCTCCGCCCGGCGCCGGAGTAGCGCCCCGGTCGCAGCCGCCGGCCTGTGCTCCCTATGCGCGGGCGCCGACGTCTTGCGCTGCGGCCCCCGCCTACGGCAACGACCTCTACTTTCCATCTTCGGGCGATCAACTTCTCGGCAAAAGTGAATCAAGCGCGAGTCTTGGCTCCATGTACTCGAGACATCCTTATGAATCCTGGCCGTTCAACGTCGGAGGTGGCGGTGGAGGTGGCGCATTAAAGGCGGCAGACATGGGAGGCGTCGGCGCCGTCGGCAGCACGTGGTGGGATGTGCACAGTGGCTGGCTAGATGTCGGAGGTCAAATGGCTAATTACGCCGGCCAAGATTATTCTCAACTGACGCACTCGTTATCGGGAGGAGCCCACCTCCTGCCCCCCGCTCCTCATCTACTTCAAGACGCTTACAAGTCCGTCCTGCCGACGCAGGGATCGTTCGGATTACACGGGCCCGGCTCACCGGCACCGCCGGCCCAAGCCCCGTCCCCTAGATCACAGAGACGCTACGCCGGTCGTGCCACTTGTGACTGTCCAAACTGTCAAGAAGCCGAGAGACTCGGACCAGCCGGCGCCCACCTTCGTAAAAAGAACATACACAGCTGTCACATACCCGGATGCGGAAAGGTGTACGGGAAAACCTCTCACTTGAAAGCCCACTTGCGTTGGCACACGGGTGAAAGACCGTTCGTCTGCAACTGGCTGTTCTGTGGGAAGCGATTCACTCGTTCCGATGAGCTACAAAGACATCTTCGTACTCACACAGGCGAAAAGAGGTTCGCGTGTCCGGTGTGTAACAAGCGGTTCATGCGCTCGGACCACCTAGCGAAGCACGTGAAAACGCATAACGGCGGCAAGAAGGGCAGTTCGGAGTCGTGTTCGGACTCGGAGGAGAACAGCCAGGGCGAGGGCGGCGCGGGCGGGCGGTCGCCAGAGCACCCGCTGGACGTGAAGCCCAACAACCTGGTGTGACGGGGGCGCGCGGCGCTCGCCGTGCCGCACCACGCCTCGCTCCTGTGATAACGCTCGCCTCGAACTTCTGTATAGATATAATAGCACATATCAAGACAGTGTATAGTATGTGATTGTGTAAAAACTATGCAGTGAAAGTGCTGCTACAGAGAAAAGCGTCGTGTAACTGACTGTTGTGAAACATTTGAAAGTGTACAGTGTAGAGCTATTGAATATTGTCTATTAATATTATAGTTAGAAATTGTATGGTATAGAATAAGTAGAATCACTCCCTTAGTCCAAAATCCCAATTTATAATTTATTTCGTTATTGTATAAATACCTCAGCGAGTTTCTCAAATATTTCATATGTTAACCGAGTATCTGATATATTTATTTACCCGTTATACCTTCTTTCCTGTGTGTAAATTTCTTCACAAGCCAGGGTTCCACGTAGAGTAGCAACAACAAAATATTTAATATTACTACTTACTTTCTAATACTGTATATTAAAGTTATACCTATTGCACATTGTAAAGTTTTGTATTTATAAAGAAAAAAGACTTAGATAATGTTTATAATTCACAAATACAGGCGTACCTACTTAATATTATGTACATGGTATATGGGATTGTCGAATGTTCTGTTAGGGCACAATTTATTCACCAAAAACTCCATTATTAACCTTTTAATATTTGTAACTGTACCTACCTACATAGGTAAATAATCGTAATGGATTTTTTTAAATATTCATTTGTAACAGTTTTTCATGACAACTTCCTAATTTGTAATTAACTTCAAGAAATCATGCTATTCCGAACGTAATGTACCATGGTTTATTATATTGAAAAGTTTGATTCAATGTAACTAAATATCTGTTCTATATTGTAAGCTTGTAAATTGAAACCTATAAATGTTATTATACAACCTACTCGTATCTATGTACAAAATTGTGCGAACAAAAATGCCTGATATTGATTTTATAAAAATTGATGAATATATTTTTCCGAGTGGAACTTGTCGTTTTACTTCCCTTTTTTTTTAAATTAGTTCTTTAATGAAGTGTATGAACACTTCATTAAATTATTTCATTTCATTAAGTAAAAGTCAAACTAAACAGTAAGTAACACTATTATTTTCACAATAAGTAGCTATAACCACATAGGTACTCGAATTTACAAAAATATAAATAAAAAATAGCTAGTAGAGTCATAGCTCGCCCGGGAAGGTACATCCCAGTAAAAATACACTATCCTACCGTTCTTTTTCCTTGTCGATTGTGGATGTATATTCTATTTGAGGAGACCAGTTCAGTAGTACTCATAAGGAACAATGCACCTAAATAATACCTACCTACTTTTCTGTAGTTCGTGGGTTTCGATGAACACTTAACAATAGGTGACCGTGAAGAATATTAATACAGAAAATAAATAAGTACCTACTATAAACTTATCCTGAGAAGAGAAGAATCTTTCACGGATAATAAGGAGTTATGAGAATCATTAAACTTAACCGTAGTCGGACATGTAGGTACTTAAACCATGCGTACGAATGTATGAATGAACAACCATTATAAATACATAATACCTACATGCAATTGAAAAACTAACATTCAACAATTCAACATTCATTGTTAAATTGATGACGAATATTTTATCAAATATGTACAAATATGTTCAAAACTTTCAAAACACATGATGAGACCCTCTTCCGATTAGAATCCTGAATTGTTTGAACTGGGTCACTAAATTTTGAATATGTTTCTGATATAAGAAGTTATAGGTAAGAATATTACTGAAAACTTTGTATCTATTATATGTAGGAAAAGTGGCATGAAAGAGCCAGTTTACTAAACAAAGCAAAAATATACTTTAAATGAAAGATATCATGAATTTTTTTCTCTCAAATTATTTTCTCTCAAATTATTATTTATTTATTAAGGTAGGTAGGTCCATACGAAATACGTAATTCCATACGAAAAGACCCTAAAATCAATTAGGTACCTACTCAAATACTAAAAAAATCAATTAATTACCGTTTAAAAAAAATGTGTCAACCGATAAGTTATAAAGGAGCCAGTACAAATTATGAAAGAGCCAGTTTGTATTTTAAAGTGCAATTGCAAAAAATATGCAAAATAAAAATTACCTACCTACTGCAGTAGGTATTAAAAAACAACAAAATGTCAATTTCTTAAAAAAAGCTACGGTACCTGATATTAAATGATCACTGCAGCCCGTAGACACCCACTATTTAATTCAAATACGGTAGAAATCCTATCTGAGGTTGTATGTGTTTGTGTTGTTGCTACTCATGAGGACTTCATGTTCGCATCAAATAATGTATCCAACCACGGCGACGACCGACGCCTTCATGAAGACATGAAGAACATGCAGCTTCACGAAGAGAGAAACCTATGGAACTGTATAAGGTTCAAAAATCCAGCGCGCCCGCATTTAGATATGTTTACCTATTACCTATAGATACCTATTAGTAATCTGCAATATTTTCTTCGGTGTGGATTTGCAAACAGATAAACGCAAATTTAAGCGTGTACATAACGTGTCCTTTATTAATTTGCAATTTTCAATAAATCATCAATAGGCACCTAAATATAATTATTTTCCCTGTATTTTCTTAAAGGGAAACTAGCAACTTTTTAATAAATTACACACGCTTATGCCTCAAATTAAAAATCAAAAAGTAAACTCAGATGTATCTTGCGCTAAGTTAAAAAAAAATAAAGTCCCTATATGAGGGAAATTGAAGTACCTATCCTAAAAATCAAAAAAATGTAGAGCTACCTACTAATTTTGTAAGTTTAAGTAATATATATTAATATAGGAATAGTAG
>DWIY01000045.1:0-20356 GCA_018248615.1 Erynnis brizo brizo
CCATCTATCTCTGAAATTACTTGACCTATAAAAATTAAATTTGGCAGGAATGTAATTGGTTATCTTCTATTTTCATTATATTGTTATGTTTACTAGTAAACAACTACAAGGGCTCTTATTGGCTAATATTGTTATATGGCCTATAAATATTGGCAAAACAGAGATGTGATTGCCGTTTATTGGTGTCGTGTGAGCTGTGATTGGCTTAAATTGTTATCACGTACGACATCCACTTGGCTTACATTTTCGCATCAATTATGCACTTTTAATCGAATAATTAAGATTTTTAATAATAATCGCGTAATAACAGCCAAGGCTGCATAGACGTGCTAATAGATACATTTCATTACGTCTACCTAGATGGAAAGACATTAGAGGGGATAACACACCAAATATATTTAAACATAATGATTGTTTAAACATAAAACATATTTAAACATAAAATCGATGTAGGTTTTTTATAACACATGCATATAGTTCATTTTCTATTCAGGAGATAGCGCTGCTTACTTGGCACGCAAAAAACAACTAATTAAACTTATTTTAAAATTTTATTCAACTATTGATGGAACAGATAATATCTTTGGATTTTCGCATTAATAGGGGAAGTGAACAGAATTGGTGGTGAGTTTCTGGCAAAACAAAATTAAGGTGAATAATAAGTTTGGTTAGGCAGTTATTTTGGCAGAGCGAAGCCTGCCGGGTAAGCTAGTTATAACATTATATTACATAATAAAATATGTAACTATTTAAAATGTACTCATTTATTTGACACATTGTTTAACACGTGCTTTTTTAAATATATCGATCATTACACAAGAGTTGTTTTATTTATATTACCTAGTAGTCCACGATCCCAACCGCCAGACGTCACGTATTTTCTGACTAACGAAATGTGGACGATTGAGTAGTTTTAGTATGATGTACTAAGAACTCATGCCTACCAGCTAAATTGCTTAGACGGCCAATTTCCAGGTATCAGGTAGGTAGTCAAAGTACATAAAAACATTACTAACGTCACGTATTTTCTCCCAGCTTCACGTATATTGTAGACAATAATATCGTTAAATACAAACAAAATATCGAAAAATAGTTGGTTTAATTTTTTAATTATTTTTATGAATGGCATAGATTGTATAGCATTTACCAACCAACGAAATTTTATCATCGTACCCTACAATATACATATATTTTAAAGATTTTCCTTATAAAAAACGGAGTTCTTTGAGGAAGGAACTTCTAAACATCCACATCTATGCTGTTTCTCGGATTGACAACTACTCTAGATTTAATTTAGCTGTACCACCCAAATATTTTAGACAGGGCCAGATTATCTTCTTGTAGGTACCTTCGTAAAAATTAAATATGGGTATGATAAGGGTGAATAATATGGCATGATTTCTTAAACAGATATTTTTATTCAGTTAAACAAAAATAGTTCCTTTAAAAGTATGTCTTAGTTAGGATTGTCGCACAAATTAAGTCCAGGTAAATTGCAACCCATGTATTTGTCTTCTTTCACTGCATAATTTATAACTGAATTCCATAAAGGGTCTTTTGATAACAAATGTGGGTCACAGAAGATTATGGAAGACACCTGAGCTCTGGTAAGGATGACATTCAGCCTCTTTGGGTTCTGTACAAAACCTAATGAGTGCCTTATGTCAGCTTTTAATTGCACTTCTGTAGATCTGACTGTTGTTACTAATATGATTGGTCTTTCTTGACCTTGGAATTCTTCAACTGTTCCAATTTTATAATATAATAAAATTTTGTAATATAATAATATTAAAAAAAAAATTAAATTTGTTCAAAAGGGTAAATAAAAACAATAAAAATAATTAAAAAGTTCATTATAATCAACTGGGAACTCTACTAGCTAACAATAGTTAGTTCCAGTTGAGCTCTGGTAAGGATGACATTCAGCCTCTTTGGGTTCTGTACAAAACCTAATGAGTACCTTATGTCAGCTTGTAATTGCACTTCTGTAGATCTGACTGTTGTTACTAATAATTGATTGGTCTTTCTTGACCTTGGAATTCTTCAACTGTTCCAATTTTATAATATAATATAATTTTATAATATAATAATATTTAAAACAAATTAAATTTGTTCAAAAGGGTAAATAAAAACAATAAAAATAATCAAAAAGTTCATTATAATCAACTGTGGGGGAACTCTACTAGCTAACAATAGTTAGCTAGTAGAGTTCCCCGAACGACGACGCCTCCAGCGCTGCACCCGCGCGTTTTGCAACGCCGCCCGCCACAGCCGCTCGCGGATGCGCCGCCTCGTCTCGCTGCGCCGGCGCAGCGCGCGCGCGGCGCGCGCCCTCTCGCGCCACGTATCCTCGTCGCTCGGCGCAGCAGACGGCTCGCACAGCTGCAGCGGCGGCGTCACAGGCGGGTCGCTCGGAGGCACCGGTGTCACCGCCGGCGCGTCGCGCGGCGGCACCAGTGGCGCCGCTGGCGGATCGCGCGGCGGCATCAGTGGCGCCGCCGGCGGGTCGCGCGGCGGCACCGGTGGCTGCGCTGGAGGGTCGTGCGGCGGCACCGCTGGCGGTTCTGGCGTTGGTGTAAACATGTGCCTGAAACAAATTCGGTGATATTTCTTAAATTATATTTTTGTACTAAGGTTGTGCAGTCATTTTACTTTCCTATAGGCTTGAACATATGAATGCCCCGTCTTTTTTATACTTTGAATGAGCAGTGAATGAACATGAATGCCACCTGATGTTAAATGATTACTCAATCCATGATCATTGATATCCGACTTCAAATTGATTCATAGAAGTACTCATACTTATTAATATTTCAAGTAACTATAAATTTAAATATCTAGAACTGATCTATCCATGTTCCAAAAACCATAAAAATCTGCTTCACATTTTTTGTGTCCATCTCATAAAAGTTACAATACAAATAAAACTGCACAATAAAAAAATATTCACAGCAATGTTTTTATTTTTGTGGTCAGTGTTAAGACTGAGGGCTTCAGGGCTTATGCACCAAAAAAAGTAATTATAATAGTCATATAAGGCTAGCAGAGACAAAGAAGTTCACTCCGGGACATGTTCCATGTGTGGTGTGTATGGTGGATATCAGGAGTGGTCTGTAACAGGTAAAATAAGAGACCTGTTCCGCCTGTTCCAGTTTCAGTAAAATAACAGTTTCAGAAACCTGTTCCAAAATAACAGCCTGTTGTGTTCTTTTCTTTTTCAAAAGTTCGGATACACATAAACATAATCAAAGTCTTGAACAGTTTACAAACTATTTTTCTTTACAAAAATTTGACGATTAGAAATAAATATTTAACTGTAATGTACTGTAAACACGTAATATTATGTGTATGTTTTACAATGCAACTGTTTCTCTAAGGCTATTTTCAAATTGTACAGTTTTTTTACTGTGAAAAAATGAGCCTATATTATTTGCGAGTATCTGAATGATAACAACAACTGCTGTTCTATGCTTGTAATAGGCATAATAGCTGCTATCTCTTTCCGACAAATTATTATGAGGTGAACAAACAGGAGCACGTTTTGTACGTGGAGATGAACTAACAGTACTTGGGTAAGTGAACACAATATAACAAATTCTAATTTTTAAATATGATAATAGATATATGTATCAATACTCACGATAATCCTCCGCACAATGCGCGGCGCCATAGGCGATCCACCCAGTCGGGGCCCCGTCGTGCCTCGTCTCCGCCGCTTCCGCCGCCCGGAGGGTTCATATTATTGTTATTTGTTCTGAAATAATAATTATAAAACTTATGTAGCAAGCATGCCGTGCACACAGAAGCACAAATTCCAACAACATTCCCAGAGGTTGGAAAATACGTAGGTATTAACAAACACAGAATATGAAAATTCTGTACGCGTGCATGCCATAAAACATTTTACGTGCTTTATTTCAAGCGAAATGCGAAGCTCGCATACATGACGTTTCATAGGTACTTTGTGCCATAAAAGTTTGCGTACAAGGTCTAACAGTAGAACAAAACATAAGACTGTACGAAATTATATTGTGTACACACATAATATTGAGCTAAATTATTGCAGAACAAAGTCAATATGTACTTACATTTTCTGGTAAAGGAACTCTTCAGGCGTTCAACGTCCGTCCGCAAGTAGGTAGGTACAAAGACAGACTATTGTGAATGTCGGAAACGGAACTCGGAAAAAAAGATGGCGTGGCGGCCGCATGTCTATGGTATTGTATTTTATGCCTCTTCTACACGTTGGCAAAACGTGGGTAAAACATGCTTCACACTTGCGTCTTACTTATGCACTAATTAATCCAAGACTCTACTAGTTCGTTTTTGAATCGTCTGGTAAACACGCATCGAGTATTCATTTGCAATGCCATTGAATGTTCTGTTTTTAAAAATAGTTGTTAAATTGTGTGAATCAATTTTATGACTTTATAGATATAATAATGTATATTTTTTAAATTGTAACATTTAATTAGTGCGCGTCCATGTTCGGTGACGCCAAATGTAGTGTACAATTATGAGATCGAGGTTAAGTTGACAAAAGAAATGAAGTGAATAAACAAATAAGGCCAGAGCAGCCGTTGCAATTGCCAGGTGTTAGTAGCCCTGCCCTCAAATAAGAAAAGGGAAAAAGAAAATTAACCAAAGTTTCGGGCGCCAGAGGGCCGATGGATCGAAAAATTGAAGCAATAAGCGGCTTTATTACTCTTAAAATTTTGAATCCTCGGAATATTTTTATTATCAAAGAATTTATTTGCCTTTGCACGTGCAGGTCATTAGTGGTTCAAAATAAAAACAATAGGTTGTTATAGTTCGGAACCGTGTAAATCGTGTCGCCGCCCGGTATAGTTACTAGAGGATTATCTTATTAACATTAGGAGACTAATCTTGTGGTGTATTGAGCAGTGGACTGTATTTTTCTAAAATTATTTTCACTACTATTAAAAGGTGCAAATCTATTTACACTATAAGGACTATGTAGGCTGAGGGCTATGTACTGAATTCGAAGAGAAAGACGTTTTCGTTCAAGAACTTGTCCCCGCCAGAGCCCATTGGTAAATGAGGTGCCCCGAGCCCGTTCCTATATATATACTCGGCTCCGCCTCGCAGCTAGCGGCGCGTTTTACAAGAACGGCGCCGCTCTCGGCCAATAGCTGCGAGGCGGGTCGGAACGGGACGGAGCATTTCAAGGCCCTAGACGGAGTCGTAGCGATTTATTTATTACGTTTTTTAAAACAATATATTTAAAATAATGAAACGCATGCATACTTAAATCAATTAAATGGGAAATGAAGCCTATTTCTACCGACTTCAAAAATTTAATTAACCTCCAAATATCAACAGCAATATAGAATTCATTAAAATTTAATAAGATCTGGCAGAATTTCTAAAATCTGAGTGTTTTTTTACGTATGACACATAATTTTCAACAATTCGAATTATTTCTTTACATAGTACATTACTTTTATTTTATCATTCTCATCAATAGTAATAAGTAAAATTCGGTAGATAAACAAAAACCTGTTGCTTTTTTTATGATAAATAAGTTCCTTGGCTTGATTGTACTGAAAAATTATATCAAATTATTGATTTAATTTTTTTACTCTTAGTCTAACTCTTTTTTTAATTTAATAAAAGGGTTTTTTATTAAAAAAAGTCTGAAAATGCTTTACATTTTGTGTATGCCCTATTTTTTAAATCACAGACTAAATAAAAAGACATGGTGAGATTGTTTACCAATAAACGTAATACTGGATAAAATAGGGACTTGAACGGACGCGTACCGTAGTGGGGGCAACTCACGCCGATATAAATAACACAGAGATACGGGACAATTTGGTCAGTTCGTTATCAGTGTTCCTACAGTGCGTGCGTGTTATTGCAGTCAGAACCATGTCTGCCGACGATGTTGAACGACAATTAGAAGAAATGTTTGCAGATACCGATGCGTAAGTGTGATTTTATATAATATTTCAGTTTGATATATCAAAACATTTTGATAATATCTTTTTATCTCGTACATGTTGGTAAGCCAACTATTTTGTCAAGAATTTGGCGATGTAATTACATTTACATCTCCTAATTTTATTATATTATAAGAATTTTATTTGTTGCCTGCCTTACCCATACTTACTTACCATTAGTTGCCTTATTTCATTTCTTAGTAGTAGGAAACTTACATTTTAGCGTGCGTAGCGAAGGGCTTAGCGGGCTTTCGTTAGAGGACGCAATTTACTTTTGTAGATGTCTAGGATTGTTATTGTGAAGTTCATTGTGTTTATCATGTCCAAAAAATTCCTGTCGCAAGTTAAATTGAGAGACCAATTATAGTGGGCCAGATAAACTATAAAAATCAACTGCACTCCTTTACAAAATGGCGGTTGTGGGAAGATGGCTACGACCACACAAATTGGATTTAACTCAACATTAAACAACCCTAGACAGCGCAATACCAAATGACAATTGCAACCCCAAATGAAACATTTCAGTGGACTATAATTATGAATAGATAGGAGAGAATTAGAGTAATGCCTTTTTGGTTAAAAACTAAGAAAAGTTATTTTTGTCTGTAGGGAAGAAGAGGTCCAGTCTTCTTCGTCTTCTTCCGAGGACGAAGAAGAGGTCCCAGCAATCGGTAGCCATGCCGAGCCCGAAGAATGGAGCGAGGCTGGGTCACTCCAGTCCTTTCCATTTATGGGGTATGGCCATTTTAACATTGGTTCCGCTGTGTCTCCTATAGACTTTTTTAACATATTTTTTAACCTCACATTTATGACTTCTTTAGCCAATAGCATTAATACTCACGCGTTGCGATTACTTTTAGAGCCCACCAGACCAAACAGTAGAATTTTAGAGTGGAAACATACAGATGTAGATGAAATTCGTATTTTCTTGGCCATACTATTCCACATGGGCCATATTCGCTTAAATAGAATTAACGATTACTGGAGTACCGATATATTATATCGATTATCTTTTAAAAATTTTATGTCCCGAGACCGATTTTTATTAATTCTCCGCAATTTTTGTTTTTCTGACTCGGCTCAGTCATTCTCCGATACGGATCCCAATCGTTTTGTAAAGCCAATTTTAGATTTTTTTAACAACCTTATGAAAGGTATTGCAAGTCCTCCAAAAAATTTAACAATTGACGAAACCCTCGTACTCTGGCGAGGCCGTCTAAAGATTAGGCAGTATGTTAAAGGCAAAAGACATAAGTATGGGGTTAAAATGTATGTACTTTCCGACACTAATGGTATTACGCAGAAGATGCACATGTATTGTGGATCTAATGATGTAGTACTTCGAGGCAAAGGGCATACCGAAAAAGTAGTCATGATGCTCATGGAAGATTACCTCAACGCAGGGCACTCCCTTTATGTAGATAATTATTATACCAGCGTATCCCTAGCTGAAAAGCTATTAGCCAAAAAAACATATCTTACTGGCACACTTCGTGCCAGTCGATCTAGAAACCCTGTTATAACAAGGTCCCGGGTCAATAGGGGAACGTTCCTTTGTAGGTATAATAACCGCGGAGTTTGTGTAACTAATTTTAGGGATAAAAGGAACGTTATCATGTTATCCACAGAGCATCACTCTGATTTCGTAGAATGTTCAAATAGGCATGACCAGGTTTCTCGAAAGCCAAAGGTTATAGTCGAATATAATAAATATATGAAAGGGGTTGATCGGAAAGATCAGATGTTATCATACTACCCGTTTTATAATAAGTCAACCAGATGGTACAAAAAAATCATATTACATGTTATCCAAGTAATGTTACTGAATGCTTCCATGATGTTCAATGAACATATGAAACGTTCTGGTGGCAAAGCCCTGTCGTTTTTAGATTTCCGAACAGATGTAGTAAAAAAATTACTAAAGATTGACAACGGACAGACTAACGTTAGGAATATTCCGACGTCATCGACTGAAAAATTCAAATTAAACACAGGAGATGACGTCCATGTGCTGGATCATTTGCCTACTAACGAAAATGGCAAAACTAAAAGAAAAGATTGTAGGAATTGTTTGGAGAAGCGGAACATCCGCAAAGCTACAGTTTTTTATTGTCCTTTATGCATTAAAAAACCTGGCTTATGTTTAAAATGCTTTAGAGAATATCATAGATATTAATATAATTTTTTAAATTTCCCATTTATTTTTCTCTTATTGTGTGGGTAATAATCCATGGCATCTTGTATTACTTTGAAGTTTGTCAATGCATGGCCTCTGATTTGATTCGAAAATTGTTGATTTTGTTGTTGATTCATAATAATGATAGTTGATTTATATGATTGTTGATTTATTTGATTGTTGATTAAACATGATTGTTTATTTTATTAGCGTTATGTATATGATTGTTGATTTTTAAATTATTATCTTCATGCTTTTTTGAGCATTATCTCATTTTTACGTTTTAAATTGTTGATTACCCGTCAATCAGATTTGTTTTCCATGTGGTGGAGATTGCATAGTAAGGAAGTCGGCTTTCACAGGAAAGTGCGGGGAGCGGGCGCTTTCCACCCCTTCTGGGTCCACATTCCACGACTAAGATGGAACATTATGTCTCTTTCGCTTTTGATTCCATACAAACTGTGACAATGTTACAGTATTGTATGCTATCTTTCGTTATTTCATATCATTTACCCTCATGTACCCTCAGGCATACGCTAGTAGGGTCTGATTGTCAATCTTTTTCATTGTTTTATTTTATTATCATAATTTTACTTTATTAATATATATTTCTTGAAGATTTTTGCAGATGGAGGTTCCCGTGTTTGTTACGTATATCTAACTGTCAAAAACTGGCAATTACTTAAATGGCTTCCGCAGCCCTTTTGAGAGTCAGACTTTTGAAAGTTATAGTTTCAAGTGGATGCGTTGCTAGTCTTAAGGATAAGATGGTCGCCTTTATATTTGTCTCATTGGCAGCCAACCTTCGATTCTTATTAGATTTTCTTTAATTGTGGTGGGGATTGCATAGTCAGGAAGACGGCACTCACAGGAAGGCGCGGGGAGCGGGCGCATTCCACCCCTTCTGGGTCCACTTTTAATTCTATCAGTAATATTTAAAATGTGCTTAAGAATTTATAAGGTACTGGTTGGTTAATCATCATCAAGAACTGTGCTTGAATAACTGAAGTTTAAAATACATAATATGACAAACATGACTGTGCCCGTGGCTTTGTCCGGGTCCACAGAATATAAATATATCCGATATGATTATAAAGGTTATTAGCTACCGAGCATACCAAATTTCGACCAATTCTGTTCCGCGGTTTTTGCCTGAAATAGGTACTAGTAATAAACATTTATAGGGACCGTGCAGAAACTATAGAGGGCAGCACAAAACGACAAAACACCACCAAGCGGGTTAAAAACGAAACTTCCGCCCTGTTGTGGACTACGTATATATGTAGGTAATTATGTAATACTTATGATATTTTAGTATTTATAGGTACTAAAATATAAGAATAAAGATTAACCTCTGGTATGTCGGAGCCATAGACATTGATAATTGTCTATGGTCGAATCGTAGACCTACGCGCCGAATTTTGTTTGTATATCCATAAACTGTCGGAACGTAATCTATGTCAACCAATTTCTATCGTCCGAAAATTATATTTATTGCTTACTCAGTTTTTCGGTAATGTCTATTTCTTTATATTATTAACATAAATATATAATTAACAAAATAGGTATGTAAGAATAAAATGTCAGAGCCATAGACATTGATAATTATGTCTATGGTCGAATCGTAGACCTACCTGCGCGCCGAATTTTGTTTGTATCCATAAACTGTCGGAACGTAATCTACAACCAATTTCTATCGTCCGAAAATTATATTTATTGCTTACTCAGTTTTTCGGTAATGTCTAATTCTTTATATTATTAACATAAATATAAAATTAACAAAATATGTAAGAATAAATTTCATGTTTGTCTACAATTTTTGCAAATAACTACATATTTTATTTTTCTTTCAGAAAATGGTACATATCCAATCCTCACAAACTTTTGCATTTATAATATTAGTAGGAAGTAGGATAATGTAAATTAATACTTTTTATATTTAAAAAAAAAGTTTAATTGCTTTGAAACTATTTATAATTCTGTCCCTGCTTTATTTTTAATCTCAAATAAAGAAAGACACTTAGATTGTTCTCCAAATAGGAAAAGTGTAAAAAATGGACTACTAGGTGTGCAATAATGTATCTTGACTATGACATCAATGTGAAATTTCTAATTTATCTTTGGTGTGTTAGTGAAATTTGTTCAAAGAGAAGTTCAAAAGGGTAAATGAAAACAAAAAAAGTAATTAAAAATAAGTAATTTAATAAAAAAAAAATAAAATAAAATAAAAAAAACAATTCATTGTAAATAAATTAGGGGAACTCTACTGCTAGCAATAGTTAGCTAGCAGTAGAGTTCCCCAAAAATTTGGAGGCGCTGCGCCTGCGCATTGCGCATGGCCGCCCTCCACAGCCGCTCGCGGAACTGCCGCTGTGCTTCCCTATAAGCCTTCTCTAGGCAATAGGGGCACATTCGCGACAGCTCTTCGAGCCGCTGCGAGGGCCGCCGCAAGCGCCGGCGCAGCGCCATGTCGCGCAGTAAATTATCGGCCGGTAGCGCCGCAGGCGGCACCGGTGGCGCAGCAGGCGGCACCGCTGGCGCAGCAGGCGGGTCGCGCAGCGGCACCGGTGGCGCAGCAGGCGGGTCGCGCGGCGGCACCGGTGACGCAGCAGGCGGGTCGCGCGGCGGCACCGGTGGCGCAGCAGGCGGGTCGCGCGGCGGCACCGGTGGCGCAGCAGGCGGGTCGCGCGGCGGCGGCGGCTCAGGTTGCGCCACAGTCGAGTAGCGCGGCGCCACAGGTGGCGCCGCAGGCGGCTCACCCGGCGGCAGCGGTGGCGCCGCTGGCTCTTCGTACGCCAATGTATATGGCGGCGGGGGGCCGTACGCATAAAATGCGTAGGCCGGTGGGGTCTCTGGGGTAAATGTGTGCCTGAAACAAATTCAATGATATTTCAGATTGTGCAGTCATTATATTATAAATACTAGCTGACCCGGCAGACTTGATCTGCCAATTTTATATTTTGACTATTATCCATACTTTTTTATGCATTTTATATACATATAAACCTTCCTCTTGAATCACTATTTATTAAAAAAAACTGCATCAAAATCCGTAGGGTAGTTTTAAAGATCTAAGTTTTATACTATGTATTGTCTGATAGTAAAGTACTTTCCTATAGGCTGAACATATTATTATGAATGCCCCATCTTTTTTATACTTTGAATGAGCAGTGAATAAACATGAAGGCCACCTGATGTTTAATGATCACTCAATCCATGATCATTGTCATCAAACTTCAAATTTTGATAAATAGAAGTATTACATAATTATTATATAAAGTAATTTACATATATTTTCCAGTAACTATAAATTTAAATATCTAGAACTGATTATCCATGTTCCAAAAACCATAAAAATTTGCTTCACATTTTTAGTGTCCATCTCATAAAAGTTTCAAATAAAACTGCACAATAAAAAAATATTCACAGCAATTGTTTTTATTTTTGTGGTCAGTGTTAAGACTGTGGGCTTCAGGGCTTATGCACCAAAGAAAGTAATTATAATAGTCATATAAGGCTGGCAGAGACAAAAAAGTTCATTCCGAGACAATTTTCATGTGTGGTGTGTATGGTGGATAATACGGTTCAGTATGAGGTGAACAAACAGAAATGTTTCGTATGTGGAGATGAACTAACAGTACTTGGGTAAGTGAACACAATATAACAAATTCCAATTTTTAAATATTACTTATGCATTGATAGTAGGTATGATAATAGATATCTGTATAAATACTCACGAGAATCCTCCGCACACCGCCTTACGCCATAGGCGACCCCACCAGCCCCGCCGACCGTGTTCGTCGTCCATATTATTGTTATTTGATCTGAAATTATTAAACTTATGTAGGCATGCCGTGCACACAGAAGCACAAATTCCAACATTTCAGAGGTTGGAAAATATGTATAACAAACACAGAATATGAAAATTCTGTAGGTACCTACTTGTTTTACAAATAATAATATTATGTTAGTCGGTAACATGTGCATGCCATAAATTATGCGTAGGTTAAAAATTTTACGTGCTTTATTTCAAGCGAAATGCAAAGCTCGCAATACAATATGTTTTATCCATCTATCCATTCAGCTATGCCATTCAGTCCATATGCGTTTATTATGTAGGTAGGTAGGTACTTTGTACCTTAAAAGTTTGCGTACAAGGTCTAACAGTAGAATAAAACATAACACTGCACAAAATTATATTGTGTATACACATAATATTGAGCTAAATTGCTGAAAAAAAGTCAATAGGTACCTATTGTACTTACATTTTCTCGGTTTCTTTGTGTGAGCGTGTCGAGCGGTGTCGCGTCGGTTATGGCGAAATCTTGACACGTCTTCGCGTCTCGCTCGTCGCTTTGCGAATATCGCCGGCGACTCGGGCGTCGGCAAAGAACAAAGAATGGCGGAACGAAGCAGGGCTGCCACAACTAAATGCCTGCTTACAAAAAAATCGTATGCCAAGGAAATTTTGAAATGAAAAGATCTTACTAACCTAGAAGTACAAAGTTTCTATTAACATATCGTTTAATTTTGGAAAAGAATGCAATAAATCTATTTATCAGACTTACCTAGATTTTCTGTGGTCATATTTTTTAACATTTCTTTTGTTGGCTTAAACTTCGTACAATTTTCGTTTCTTCTTATTAGTTGCTTGGCTAATAACGTCCCCTTCAGTGTTTCATTGGATGAACTGTTTCTTAGTTTTGTTTTGATTAAATTTACTTCATTCATCGAAGTATATAAAAAATAAATATATACATAAAATAAATTTAATTATCAAATTGTTTTTTATGAAATATAAAATCATAATAACAATAAAATTATAATACAGTGATAATCACTGAAACTCGGTGTCGATGACGTCACATTCGATGGTAAAAACAAGATTTGACAAGTCGCAATTATTACCGAAAGAAAAATAAGCTTCGTACAAATGCAATCGAATATGGCCTTTATATGACTATGCAAAGGGACTTCATTCAAGTAAAAGATTTAGGTACGTGTTAGTACGTGGAGCACGTTCGTTTCATTATAAAATGTAGGTAGGTATATAAAAATCGTACATTTTCCGTACGATCTTGATTTAGCGATCGTACATGAGTAAAAACTTAAAAATGATAAAAAGTCGTAGTACGATTTAAATCGTAGATTTGGCAGCCCTGCCTAAAACGAAGTTCGGAAAAAATGATGGTGGCGTGGCGGTCGCAAGGTAAATTGACGAACTTATTACTTATATTCCTCTTTAAAGGAAATTAAAATTGTAATTGATACATACATAAACAAAGATTGATTTAACGTAGATATACAATATGGAATTTATAGTATTTAATTCAACTATAAATATCCAAACATAACGGAATAAGGCGAATCAATTGAAACACTATACTACTAACAACCTCATATTTTTAGGAGTAAATTGACAAACTTATTTATTATATTCTTCATTCAAGGACATAAAAATTGTCATTTTTATATAATTATATTATCAAGTTATTTAATAATATGGAACTTGTGTTATTTAATAACATTATAATAATAGGGACTCGTAAGTATTTTAGAAAAATACAAGGATAAGTTAGTTACTTCCGACCTACGCCTGTACGCCAGTGTTGCCAACTTAGCTACTTTAGCTAACTTAGCTACTAAACTACTTAGCTAGATTTAGCAAATTTTTGACGTCAGGCCGCTACAATGTATGAAATCCGTGCGGAATCACTTTGGGGATTCCCCTGTTTGTGTGATGTTTGGGAAGAAATTAAAAATATTCAAAATCAAGTGCAGCTGAACAAGATTTATCTTTATCTCCCCAGTGTTCCGAACCTTCTACATCTTTCTCTCGGACCTGATTGAATAAAATATTCAATATTCAGAATATTGTCTTATTTAATTTGTTAATCCTAGTAAAGTTATAGTATAAAAAGAATAATGATGTATGGCGATAAAAGCTTGTTTGAGCAATCTAAAATATAATTTTATAGCTTATTTATTAGCTACAGTGTTTTATTTCGTTAATATTACATTATATACTTATGCAATAAAATTAATGTCTTTATCAAAAGATCGCAGTGTGATCTCCAGTAATCACGTAGGAACGGTCTTTATTTTCATCGGGACATTTAGCTACTGTAGCTTGGTACTTTTTAGGAAAAAAAAAAATTACTCAATCTAGCAATTTTCTGTTGAATTTCTAGCTATAAGCCTTTGGTAGCAGTTGGCAACACTGCTGTACGCCATTTAAAAACTTGTTGCTTGAACGTCTTGCTTTTTGAAGCAACGTAGTGATTTTTGAAGAAAGTTTGAAATTTGAAAATTTGAAGTTTTCTAAATGTAAGTAAAACCTGTATTATTGTTGTATGATACTTTTATTTTCAATTTAAATGTTTATTTAAATAAAGTAACGTAAAAATGTGGTTAAAATGGTATAAGTTGGCATGTTTGTACACTCTCTGTTTTTCGTACTTTGACTTACGTAAAGTTTTTTTCTTTCAGCATGGCAGACAGTCCCCACACATCCGACTGCTCCAGCAGCTCTCCGAGGCAATTTTCGCCCGAGATATTGCCTCGGAAAAAGTGCAGTTCGGAACACTGCCACCAGGCAACTTGTGGCAGGTTCCACTGCCAGAGCTGCTGGGGCCTACGCCCCGGATTCTGCTGTTCGCGGCACTGCCACCAACCGACCTGCCGCCGCAAACACTGCCGCAGTACGCGACACTGTGCTCGGCGGCGGCTCGTCTTCTGAGATGTCCGATAAGGTTAGAAGATAATTATACAGTATAGTGAGGTAATTTATATAAAAATCCTTAATTAAAATTTGATTACATTGATGATAATTATTTAATTACAGGACCAGTGCCGTGAACAGCAGAGACGAGATGGACGAGAAAAGGGTGATGTCCTCTATGGTAAGTACATGTGAATATGCATAATTTCTTAGAGTAAGTAATTTGATTATGTACATATACCTACATTGACAGTTTTTTTTTTATAGGGACTACCAAGACGAAGCAAAAGATGGATAGTAATTATACGTGAAGTCAACGATCCTGATATTTCTAATTAGATAATAATATGATAGTCTATTGAATGGCAGAAATAATACAATTGAAAGTGATAAAGTGCCTTTGAACCTATTGTATAATAACATAAGATTGTATTTTTGACATTTTAAAGATATCTCAATTAGAACTTTGGATTTGATTTGACATTTGTTAAGATTAGTGAATTTTATTTACAGTATGTATCCTTGTTATTTATCTTCTTTTTAAAATAAAAGTATTGTTCTTTCTCTCATTGTATAATAAACATTGTTACTTTGTCTTGCCTGATAAACTTTATTTTATATATTTTTTTAAGATAACTCACACAAAATGAATAATAAACCTCAGAATACAGAACAAAATAAACATGAATTTATGATTTAAATCTTCTTTTATTTAAGTACCTACGGTACTCCATCAACAAAATAAATATGGATCTTGTTTACATTTCTTTCACTAGATGTCGCCCTACACACCTTTTTCGCACTGATTAGATTGCTTAATTATTTAACATCATAAAACTGTTAGCCAAATTTCAGTGCTAACATCTTTATAATATTTTTTTTCGCAGGAACCACTAATCACATACGCAACCGAGCAGATGTTTTATAATTATTATTGTAGTTAAGATAAACGCCATCTAACGAAAACAATTAGATACATAATGTTTTCGTTAGATGGCGTTTATCTTAATAACTGAGAGTGTCTTAAATAGTAATACATCTAAAAATAACTAGATGTCGCTCTAGGAATCACAAAGGTACGGCTGTGGGTACGGTAAGTAGGTATTGTAGGTAGTAGTAGTAGGTAGGTTATGTGACTGACGAGTAAATTATCTCGTTCATTTCATAATCATAACCTTCATCGGTTCTATCGCGGATACTCGTTTGAACCACATCTTGCCGAGTAGAGTTAAATCTTGAAATATGAATTTGAAGCACTTCTGATGACAATGTAACTGTGGTATTATAATATTATGATATCTCAACTTACTTCGCGGCGGGTTACGGATGAACAATGATTCTACCTTATTATAATTATGATAACCTCTACGGAGGTGGGAAAGGGAAAGAGCTACAATAGAGAGAGAGATGAAGCTACAAAGGGACGTGCGATAAGAATGAGCTATAATCGGGAGAGATGGTTACTAAAGTGAGGGAGAAAGAGAATGGGCAATAAATCATAAACGGTAAGTTTGACAAAAAAGTTTACTGGAAACAAAAGATAGGAAATTTTATTCTCTACAATAATGGTCTTTATGACTTTTGCCCTAAAGTGCATAGTTTCCGAGATAGCGGCCAAAAACGGTTTAGATTGGATTTTCGAGACCCTACACACGTTTTATGATGGTAATCGCACTCTCATCGTATATCGCATACACGCTGAGTGAGGGGCGGCGGTCAATTGTATTACTTTTTTTTCTGTATATACAGTTGGGCGTAAGAGCACGGTCAGCGTGTAGTCGCGCCGCACGGCCGTATTTTTTATTACCTGCTAGGGCAGCAGTCAACGTGTTAAAAACAGTAGACTGGCTGAGCATATGCACTGGGTATTAATAGAAAAATAGCCCTTGCGATTTCTATAAATTTCGGCATGATCAACACCTGGAGGTAGAATTTTTATGTGGGTGCAATCTAACCCAATAACTCCAATAACTGGTGCGCCAATAACTCGGGGAAATTTTGCTATATTTTGGTCTTGCTACAACGTGGGCCCGTATGAAGATATCCAGTCTCCTTTTGCCATTAACAATAACTCTTAAGTACATGACAGCTAAAGGGTTGAAGATTTTTAGAATCAGATGTTTTCTCCGATCTGTCCTCAAAGGAAACCCCGTACATACAACCACCGAGTGCACTTAATAAGAGCGGTTTTGCAAACCTATATAAAAGCAAAATTTCACTATGAAGCAAAGACTGACCCCTTCTCAAGCTTATCCCGAAATATCATCAAGAGCAGTCGCTGAAGAAGTAGGTGTCTCACATCGTTTCGTACTAAAGATATGGAAGAAGTATGGATACAAATGTTACCGACAGGGGCGACTTACATTCAGACTTAATTTTTGCAAGAGAGAGAGAAAATAAGCAGATATTACCATTTTCTGAATTTCATATTACTGTCTGATGAATCTAATTTAATATAAATAGGGCCCATCTCGAATCAGTCACTATTTTGGTCTAAATATAATTATTTAAGTAGTAGTTGACAATGTCATGTATTTAACCGTCAAGCTGACAAGTTTAGGAGCCCTTATCAATGTTGATTCCAACAGCATTCATATTGTTTTCAAGAGGGCAGCTAAAAAACTGAAGTACTCGAAAAACAACCTCGATTGCACAAATTCTCAGTCCCATTATGTGTTCAGGCTACACTTAACGCTGTTGTGGAACACTCACGTTTTTAACCATTTTGTTTGATTTCTGTGTTCATCGTGATCATTATGCCTGGTTCTCGCCGCCATACGGACATGGAAACCGCTGCAAGAGCAATATATTTGCTTCAGGAGGGACAGTCTCAGAGGTCTGTCGGTCTGAGTCTCGGTGTATCACGACGAGCTATCCGAAACTACATCGAATTTGACCGTAAGTCGTTTACTGGCTTCATTTTTACTGTGGGCAAGTCTTTTGTTGCTTGGGAGAGCCGCAAGCAGCGCACTGTTGCTCTGTCAAGCACTGAAGCAGAGTTCATGGCGTTGTCAGACACATGTAAGGAAGCTTTATTTATTAGACAATTTTTATTTAAAATTTTTAGTACCATGGCTAAAATTACGATTTATAATGACAATCAATCTGCTATTAAGTTATGTAAAAGTTTTATATTTCATTCCAGAACAAATTCATTGATATACGTCATCATTTTATGTAAAAAAATGTTAATAAACATATTTTTGAAATAAAATACTCTTAACTGTAAATATGTTAGGAGACATAATTAACTAAAGCACTTTGTAAAGAAAAGCATAATAAGTTTACAAGTCAGTTGCTGACAAGTTCATAGGCTTGTTATAAGTTCATGTTGTATAAGTAAATGTTTTATGTCTTTCTTGATTTTGTGATAGTTTATAAAATGTTATAATCGAAGGAGTGTAATGTTATAGTTACTTAAAATAATAATAATGGGTATTTTGTAACATGGAACTAAGGGAACAATTTTTGTGTAAAACTGATTCAAAGTAATGTGGCTGAGTATAATGGAACTAAGTTAGAATGTACTTTGTTATTTTAGCTTGAGTTTAAGGGCCAGTGTTGAAGTTATTGTTTAAATGTAAACGCAACCTAAAGACAACCTAAAGATTTTTTTTTGGTCTGTCACTCAGTGTGACGTACGTCAAATGTCAGCTCTCTGACTTTCTGTCTCTGCGAGTCTGCTAGCACCCGTTGTCGCTCCATAATAAATCTCGTGTAATCTCATCACAGTGTTTTTATTTCGCCGATTTTTTCTGAATGTGAAGATCATAAGAAGAATTAAAATTGAAGGGTCTAAAAATCAAGGACAGTGGAATACTCCAGGGATTCCGATTTGGATAATTTTGATATTTCAGCTATAAGAAACAAAATAAACGAATTTTATGGAGAAAACAAGTCCCAACATTGAGAAGCCTGCACAATGAGCTGAGGTAAGCAATTGAATTTACAGGATGCCGTGAAACCCTTAGAAACAGGCTAGAAGGTAAACAGATTATTTCCCTTGAGGAGACATATGTACATCGGAACTATAAAGTTATAAAATCGTGGCAAGGACCTTCAACAAGTGGTGTCACTACTAATATATCGTCAGGAAAAAGACATATTGTGCGTTCAGGATCGGAGGAAGGGTTTGTGCCAGGTGCATCATTGGTATTCAGCACAAAATCCAAATCAGTTGACTACCATGATGATATGAATACTACCAACTTTATGAAATGGTTTGAGGAAATGTTGATACCTAATCTCACTAAACCTAGTGTAATTGAGATGGACAATGCATGGACAAGTTACTTGAATAATATTCATTTTGAAGAATATCACACCAAAGCTTAATTAATGTGTTTGGTGAAAGATAATATATCTGCAGTTGTTTACGAAGCAGAAGTACTTCTAAAAAAACACAAGTCATATTTACAATCACGAAATATTGTTGCTGCGACCGTATCATTGCGAACTCACTGCTATTGAGCTTGTATGGAGTGAAGCGAAGAGAAAAGTAGCAAGCAAAAATATAGGAATACCAGGGTCTGAAATGCAAAATTTAATAAAAAAAGTTTTCTACTTCTGATGACTGGAAGAAGTACACTGATCATGTACTAAATGTGGAAAATCAGTGCAAATAAAGGGACCGTATTACTGAAAACGAACTTGAACCATTCATAATATACCTTGGGGACAATAGCAGTAGCAGCGAAGAAAGCAATGAAGCTTATTCAATATTATTAGGTGTAGAGTTTTTGGAATCCGATTTCAACTATGTCTCATAGCCCCTATGTTTTGTACGACTAAATTAGGTACGAATGTGGTAAGTGCTCATCAATGAAATTCTTCGACTGTAACATAAAATTATGGATTATTTGAAAATAATAAAAAGGCAGAATTAAAAGTACTCTAATACTCCGATTAAGGGTTAACAGCTCTTGATTTCTTTAAATTCCCGCTTTTTTTCTTGGACAGCTTTCGTTGGCCGGACTGTATGATAAAGCTGGTGCGAAATTCATTCGAAGCCAAGAGACTAATATTTGACGAAAGTGGAAATCAAATTCGCTGGCAATTGTTAGTAAATTTAGTGAAGTTACAAAAGGACAAACAAAGGTTAAACTTCGCTACGAAAATTACTCCTCGACATATCCAATTCAGTTTTCTAGCACTAAAGGTACAGTAAATTTTATTACCATCTTCAATAATCTCTTCGATATATTGAACTCGAGAGCATCCGATTTGTATGGCTTAAAAAGCCACTTTCTGCACAAAATGAAATGAAGTGTTGGCATATCTTGAAAAAGCCAACCACTACAACTTGGGACTGACCATATTTAAAAAGTACACAAGAGTTTTTCGTAAACGCATCACAATGCAGATTGTAAAGAAAAAATCGTAAAATCTAAAAATAAAACTGGGTTTTTAGGATTCCTTGTATGTATTGAAAGCTTGTATACAACGTGTTCGTGCGCCTGCTAAATCTTCACGCGCAATCAAACGTATTATTTTAAT
>DWIY01000046.1:0-20273 GCA_018248615.1 Erynnis brizo brizo
GTTGCAATTGATTTTAAAAAATAATTTATAGTTACTAGAAATATGTTTCGGCATTAAATGGCTGTTATTAAACCTTTGTAATTTTGTGTATATTTTTAATTTTTTTTTTTTAAATAAAAGACACGCTAAGATTGTTTACCAAATATGTAGGACAAGTTTAGTGTAAAAAATTGACTATACAAAGACCTGTTATTAAACTGTAAAATATTCAATGGCAAATAATTAATATAGGATTATGATCAGTGGATTCCTGCGTTGCAGGTATCATAGAGTATATAACATATTATTATGTGTTCTGAGGCTCTTTCATTCCAGAAGTTGGAAATCATTATCCAAATTGACTGATGAATAACAACATCGGGTTATTTCTGACCCTTAATATTTTTATGTTTGAAAAGAGCGATACATTTTGGATAGTTCGTTATTTATTGCGGTACCAAAATAAGTTTGTTATTGTCCAAATTTTCTTGGCGACACAAAAATTTAAGATCGTATTGACCTCTATTTTGCCCTTCGGTGCAAAAGCAAAATGGAAGCAGTCAACCATATTATATAAGTTTTTGTTCCTTAAGTAATCTTATTGTACTTAAATTAAAATATATTTACGGACTGAAGACGTTAATGAGAATATAGTAAGTAAGCTAAAACAGATATAGCGATTATTATAAATAGGTATGCTACGGAGTCAAGGGCCAGTTCCACATATATAAGATGTTTTGGCCTCAATTTTATATCAACACTGTTCTTTATTGAAATATTTATCTCTATAATAACTTAATTATTGCTTGTCGACGTCGATTTTACTACAGTATAATTTTATTTTAATACCTACTTACTTACTTACTCTTCTTCCGTGTCTTGGTGTTTCTTTGAAAAATTGAATTTTCTTGCCCCGAATTTGATTTATTTATGTTCTTCCCAGGAACCGGAGGTGACCTCGAAAAGCTTTACCTATGTCCCTAGTGACTATGAGAGTGATGGAGAAGAGGCTTTCCCGGAACTGGAAATACCTGTAAGTATAAATACCTACGTAACTTAATAACAAATTATTTTCCTTATTTTATCAAGATAAATCGATTATGCGTTCTAGTTTCTAAATTTACTCGTCGTGAGAGTTTTAACACGTCATAAATAGGCAAATATCGATCTTAAGTGGTTTTCTTAAACCTAGAAAAAACAATGCTTTTAAAGCAATGACCGCAATGAAATTTTGTATTGGTCACACAAGTTAATAAGTGAAAAGTTTTAAGGGTCAAAGTACATGGGCCTGTACTGCGCAGAGTATGTATGAACCTCAACTTTGTATATTAAATGTATATCACGATATGTCTGCATGCTCACGATATTTCGTCACCGTTTTATCGGAGCTAAAATGTGTCATACGTTTATCTTTTACATGTTATTCACGTCACAACCAGACCCCCTGCGATTTAAATATAGATGCGAAATAAAATAATACAATCTCGGTATGCAGAGCCAATTGATAAGATATTCTACTACAAACCAAGTGATGTCTAGACAGCGACTATTTGTTTATAGCAGTCGTAGTGCTTCGCTGATAAATTCATTCATGAGCACCCAGGGTGAACGATATTGGTGCATAGGGAGGGTTTCGTAGTGGAAGATTGATAAGGCGGTTGTAAGTCTTTAAAAACAAATAGTCCGTATCTATACGATCTACATCAACAAGAATTAAAAATGTTCTAATAATGAAAAGAATAAAATCAATAGAAACCAATTTAAAGCGTCTCTGTCGCATTTCGGAATAATTATATAATTTTAGAAGAATTTTGAGGACGCCATCAAATGATATAATCATGATTAGGTATATAAGAAACCCTGTATTTTTCTAAAAGTATCCATAGTTATATACGATAAGCGATAAATTCATGTAACTTAAATGTACCTAAATAGGCATAGAAAAAAATTAGGATGGATTCCATCCGTCGGATGAATGTAAATATTTTCAGAAAGAAAGTCATGTTATTTGTAAGCTTACACTATGCGCCTGAAATCTGTGTGGGTGTGTCAGTATCCGTAAACTGCCCAGAAATAACTCGAATGAAACCAAAATAGAAAATAATGAATCTACGAGATGGACTTTGCCCCAATTTTCTGAAGGCAAACAATTCAATTTGTCTCAATTGAGGAGATCTGCGCAAATGGAACGATGACGCCTTACAAATAACGATACGGTATTGAATTCCTCCTTGATTCAAGAACATTGATAGAATTGGTAGATAGTAAATTTAGCGCAAGCAAATTAATGAGACCTTCGCTGAAGTATATTAAAATTTGTTGTTTAGTTTCCCTTTTCACGGAAAAATGTATTTTATTTAGGTCATGGTTTTATTGAACACATCTAAAATACAACGTGCGTAAAAATGCATAATTTTAATTATTAGATAAAATTGTTTACAATAAGTTTTCTTACATTATTTTTGGCAATTTCTTTTTGTTCGGTCGACGTATTTAAGTCCACTAGACATAGGCCTTATTTTTGGCAATGTAGTTCTGAATTCTGTTTCAGAATAAAATGTCATCTCTTGATGTGCGTTTACGTTCTTCACATACCTACCAATAGATTCGTTCACACACTCATCAATTGTCACTCCGAAAGCTATGTGGCTAAACATAGATTACACGCCCTGTAAAATTGACATAATCTTCTCTTCCCTCGACTCTTTTCTTGGCGCCAATTATAACAACATCTGACGTTTAGTATTCAAGCATTGCCAAGAAGTAATGTGTTCCTATATCGCTTAGTAGTTATGTTTAGTCTTTCTTTCTTCTCCATCACGGTAATGGACTGATTGGTCGTGTGGAGTTGAAGTTTTCTTAAGACGAAATTAGATAGTTCAAAGAAATTAAAATGCTCAAAACAGAAATAATTGATCGCGAACTATACGAAGATTACGACTGTCTTTTTGTAGAAATCTATGGAGTAAGGAGTGTTTTGAATACGTTTGATTTTTTTGAAATAAGTGATGTGTCGGTAGTGATGATTTTAAAAGGAGCTCCGTTTACAGGAACAACCTGAGGTTCTGTCGAAAAGTTATGGGGCCGAGTGTACACTGGACAAGGTAGTGGTTCTTGATGCCAGTACCCTCGGAGATGTACCTGCGGTGTACCGCGTCCCGGCTCCAGCCCCACATCAAATGCCAGTTATTGGAGTATACATCGACCCTCGCGTTAGAACTGGATTCAGATACAAAATTAGACCCATGCAGGTGAGACGAGAAATCTGATCATTAAATAAATCGGCCCTTAATCACT
The DNA here is from genome assembly GCA_018248615.1 of Erynnis brizo brizo. Taxonomy (NCBI): domain Eukaryota; kingdom Metazoa; phylum Arthropoda; class Insecta; order Lepidoptera; family Hesperiidae; genus Erynnis; species Erynnis brizo. Next base: position 3,277 of record DWIY01000046.1, read on the forward strand.
ATACCTACTGCACTTGCTTGAAGATTCGTTGAATATTTTAATTACTTTTTAAAATATTAAGAGAAGTGTTGATGATTGCACGAAGTACGTAAACTCAGTATGCGCAATCGTCCACATTTCATTGCATTTTCTGATTTTATTTTTTTCCATTTTCTTGACGAACCTTCAAATTATTGTCAATGTTGCTTAATCATAGATTCCTCGATGTTAAAGGAAGTGCTTTTGTGACATCAATGTAAAACCTGTTATGTTTCCAAAGAAAAACTACGAAGATCCATATTAGATTCGGGCAAAATTTTTCACTTCTGAACTGTCACAGAAACTGCTATGCGTGTCTAGCGATTCCACAACAGAATTGATTTCGGAACTTGAAAAAAATACAGCTATCTTTTAACATTTTTTGTGTATGATTTCATGGGATAATTTAATAGACACTCGTGATTTCATTTTAAAACTTAAAATAATAACATGCAAAAAACATTTTTGTAAGATTTAATCTTTTCAGAAATCAATGGGATGGTGAGTTCTATTTTCAAAGTGGTCTTACAAAAATGTTTCGGAACTAAGTGATAATTTCTTAAAAAATTGTAACTAGGATGATATCCATTAGGTCATTATAGAGTCACAGGATTACTAAAAACAGAAAATCTCTTAAAGAAATTTTCACCAAGTTCCATTTGTAATGTCATATTATTATGTAGAGCTACAAAATATACATATAAATAATTAAGGCCATATAAAATCAATAAAAGTAAGGTTGTCATGTAGTGTATACACACTTATTATTCACTATTGTATTAAATGAACTTTTTTAATAGTCTTGCTTATTTGAAGTAATAAGCGTTTAAAACTTTTATCCATCATTTGGTAAGTTTTTATAACATTCACGTTACCTATTAATAAACTTATGTTGTAATGGCAACCTTACAAATAAAAGTTAAAAGATGCTGTTGAGTAGATCATTTAGAATCAGTCTGAATATTACGACTTCCAATGGTTACTATTTATGTTTTTGGGAACGAAATCAATTCGTGCAATCGTCTAGTCCAGTTTCTACAGCTCAGTGTAAATTGGTTGCGTTAGGGTTTTCCGGTTAGCTTAGTGAGTAGCAGTGTCCGTTGCTGACATTTACAGAATGAAAATTTCATCAACGATCAGCACTGTTAACTTGCGTGTCACGCACTGGTTGTGTACACTTGCCGATGTAGGCGATGGTATGTGGATCGTCCAGTTTTTCAGAACTACGCCCAGAGAGGCGCACACATACAAACCACGAGAACGCTTGCAGAGACCCGACAGGTCGAATGTGACTGGCTGGCAGCATGCTAAGTCCACAATAGGTAAACCATAAGTATCATTCATAAGGGCATAATGCCATTTTATCATGTTTTTAACGAAATTTCCCCCATACCAAATGGTTTTAATATGACATTTTTTCATTAAAGTTCATGTATCATTTAATTGGGATTCACTTGGTGTTCAGACATTAATGTAACTTGTAAATTTCATTTCTATTGCAACTAAATAACTTAAATGAATTGATTTTAGATAAATTTATAAAAGTATGTAATCACTTAGTGATTATTTAATTTTGTTATTTACTTAATTTATAATGATACAAAGATAGAATATAAAACAATAAACTAACTTTTGGAAAATGATTTTAGAAGATTTTTAGAACACTGAATATATCGGATTTTAAATATTTCAGGCTTTAGATGCGCCCCCACTATCGCTGAAACCAAGATACTTGTTTGGAGGAAAAGCTCTCACGCTTCAATCAATCGGTCGTGGATTTGCGAGGCGGCTTACATTTGAGCCATATGGTTCCACCCTGAATGAGAATAACAACTACTTTTGGACTGACTCTAGGCCAGAAGGCTTTGTATTTGAGATTGAGGCAGTTTCTGATGGAGAAAAGTTTACTATCTATGACGCAAACCATGAACCACAAGGAATTTTAGAAGTAGTACAGCAACAGGTAAATACTTAAGCCTATCAATTAATTATTATTGTCTTCACGTAGAATATCATATAATATGTTGTATTCTATCATTACAGAAAAATCAAATTGAGTTGGAACAAACCATTTCCGAAGATGGATCCATCGAGAAGAAAGTGAAAATCAATACGTTATGCAAAGTTGAGTGGTACGAGAACGATGGTGCTACGAAGCTTATGCCTGTCACTGGAACGGCTATCCTCAAGAAAGGTCGAGGGAGTGCCGTCGTGACGAGAGTGGTTAACGTTGCAATTGGCATCAAGCAACTGAAGAAGGGCTACGAACTGAAACCCGGCATCAAATCTTCCTCCCGAAGGATTAAAGTTAACGGACGTGATATCAACGACATTCCATGCCAGTACAGCGTCGTAGGCCTTGAAAGATACGAGCTGCCAGTTATTGGTAATTATTCATTTTATTTTTGTACTCATGCTGTAGCGGTGGCAGTATTTTACATCTTTGGTTAACCGTTTGTATAACCGTTACCTTTGAAAGAAACGCATCGATCTAGATGAAGACTTTTGTGTTATTGCTAGATTATAGTTCACAACATCTTATGCACCTTATTATTGATCTAAAATATATTTTTTTCTTTTCTAGGAACTTACATTGATCCTCGCATTGTGCCTGGCTTTTATTACCGCGTGCGTCCTGCGAGCTCCCGTCGTCATCTCTTCGAGGGTCGCAGTCTCTTGCTGCAGTCAATTGGCATGGGCTACGGCAAACGCATCACCTTTAAGCCCGATACCTTGAATGCACCAGAAAATTACTTCTGGTCTGACTCTCACCCAGAAGGTCTTGGCATGGAACCTCGAGCTGTCCACCCGAACATGAAGTTCTCTATTACCGGAAACGGGGTAAGCATCTTGTCGTGATATTTTTGTGTTTAAAGCGTATAATATTTAATTTGGCTCAATGCCAACGAATCCATTGCAAATCAAACACGAGAATCTTTACTAAGCTATTTGCATATTGATGATTTATGCTGGTCATCATAATTTTTAATGTTGGCAGGACGATTGTTTCTAAATGCAAGTTTGGATTCTAGCCAGCCATAAATTGAACCCGTAAAAGTAATGTAATTAATTTCAATTCTAGGGTCTCCTTGGCGAGGCGAGTGTCTTCCGGGCTGATCTGCCGCAAATTGAAGAGAAAACAGAATATGTGGATGTCCCAGGAAAGAAGGGCAAGGCAGTCGAGAAGTACATTCAGGTGGACGTTACTTGTCACGTCAAACTGGCCACAACCGGAGGTGGTTCAGTAGACTCCGAAGTCCACTTAATGAAGGTCTCAGGAGTGGCGCTCATGCGTAAGGAACCTGGCCAATCGGAAGCTAAACTGGTAAAGGTGTTCAACGTAGGATTGGATTCGCAGCTGAACCTGCTCTTCGCCCACTCACAGACCGAGCTCACTTTCCATCCTCTGCCCTAAATACAACAGAGCTCCGAATGGTGTTGCAATACATGTGATGATATTGATCCCACTGATTGTATTGTAATGCCAAAAACTAACCAGGCGCGACAGAGGTTTCGTCTAATGCCAATCGATATGGCTACGAATTTGCAACTGACGGTTAAAACAAACTGGCTCAATGCTGACAGCAATTCGGTTGTAGATTCGTATCGGCTGATCTCTTTAACGATAACGGCGTATTGGATTTTGGAAATTAATGATGAATATCGAATTGGTAATAATCTCATCGGATTGAATTTTGAAATGGGCTATATATTACTTACTTTTTACTTTACTTCTAAATAATAATATTAGTAAGATCATGTCTTGATCTAAATTAACTATAATATTCCGTCTATATGTTATCGGTACCTTCTTCTTTTAAGTAGAGCACTCTAAGAGAAAAATCCTATTTAAATAAATATACGCAATGCATCTTTCACCCTTACAAGTCTGTACCGGAGAGAGTAGCAAAGACTAGTATTACTATGAAAATTTTAATAGTAAAGAATGTGATTCTTCTTTAAATTAAATTTCCTGTTCTTTAAGCTATTGTTTTTCTATAAATATCACGATACATTTTTGTATACCTTATTTATTATGATTAATAAAGTATTATTGATGATATTTTGTTTTTAATTGTAAGTACCTACAAAACAATCCCTGTACCCTCAGTCTGAGAAATTTCAAGAAAGATTCCCAGAGGATTTTGTTCTGTAGATCCTTTATTTCATACATGTTTTTTGTTCATACTCCTCCTTAATTATTTAGAACTCCTGCTTAATACAAGTAATAAGTCAATTTAAAATTTCTTTAAAATAAAGCTCAAATTATGTTACTTTGATACATAAAATGGTTCAAATATGTATTAACTGTATAAATAACAATGTGTGGTAAAATTTACGTATTTTAGCATAATATATGAGAAAACTGACGTTTTTGTCTATACTTGAGAAAGCTTTCACATTTACGTGTCTCATGATCTCATCCAATTCGTTTTGCTCTCATGGGCCCCACTGCAAGTGGCAGGTTACCTCTTAGGGTGGTGTGTACATCCGCTGTTTTGTGAATGTGTGATTAATCAAGAAGAGTAGGACAGTTCAAATTCAGACTTATGATTCAGATTATTGATTTAAAAAAAAACACCACGTTTCGTTGCTGTGGTTCGTCTCTTAAGTTCAAATCAAATTTAATTTCTGCTTTTGGGACTAGAATCTCATTATGATAACATAGTGATCCATATTAATGTTGTACAGACATGAGTCTTTAAAAATCAGTAAGAATTTTTCGATTTTCATCAGACCGGTAGAATCTACTACACATTTTAAAAGACTACCTTAACTCTATAAGTATTTATGCAAAAGAAATACAATAAAACACACTTTACTTTCATATCAATGCTTAAAGTTATTTTTCATAATGTAAAGCAAATGTAGAGCTAATATGGTGCAGGTAAGGTGCAACTGTTTTTTTTTAATTCTTGATTTGGCCTTAAGATAAAGAAAAAATGGTATTTGGGCCATCTATGCGCAGAAGATGGAATCAGCAGGTGAATGCATCTTGATCACTTATGGATCACTTCAGCACGAGAGATCAGACAAAATAAGACTCTATGTTAATGTAGATGGCAGCACTTGTAATATAGTAGGTATAAGAGTTTCGCTAGATGGCGCTACATTAGCGGTTAGCCGACGTTGTTTTACGAGTTCACTCGCCTCTACTGTGTGTTTGACTGCGTGTAGGTAGAGTTTGTTACGTCTACGTTGTAGAGTCAACAGAAATACGAGCAAAGTTTAGCGGGAATACTCAGCCGGCGAGCGGCATCGGCGCTGGGGGTCTCGTCACTCACGTCTCTACTTTAAACGAATATCGCGATGTTCCAAATAATAACTGGTGAACAGTGAATTGGTGCGATTATACGATTTTTATCTCGATAATATTACGAACAGAACGATGGCTGCGAATGTTGGGTGTTGGAGTGTTTTATTATTGTGCATTTTTAATAGTGCTTTCAGTTTTAACCTGGAGCCTAGGATTCCTGTGATAAAGTATGGAGAGTTCGGCTCGTATTTTGGATTTTCCGTCGCGGAGCACATAACTATCAATAAGAGTGGCGAAAAAACAAGTTGGTGAGTATTAATCTTATTAATCTTAAGCGTAATGAGGCGCTATGATGTCATATGTGAAGGTTGCCGCCGCGACATGTGTTTTGCTTCTTGATCTTTTTCTACTAATGTTAGTACTATAAGAACATTGTTTCGAAGTTCCTTATCAAGTTATCTGAAGTAGGTACATTGGTCTTATCAGTAATTATGAAACCGCACAATATTCGCAGAATTGTTCGTGGGTAACAGTTCGATTCATTGAAGTAGAATTATTTATTCAAAAAGAGGACTTGGATTATTTTGGACGTGATGCTATGTGATTGGCACGATTGTATTTGATGTTTATATTAGCATAGTTAAAATAGTGTACCTATACTTAATATCAATCCGTAAATTATAATTAAATAATATTTAATTTTATCAATTGGCTTTATTTTTTGAGTCTTTATTTAATTTATTTTAAAGCAAAGGGAAATAAGGTTCTTAACCCATGAGTTATCTTATCTAATAGCTTTTAAAAGTAAACACTGTACCTACTGAAGTTCACGAAGTTCTAAAAGTAAGTGTCTAAGTAACCTTACAAGTATGAAAATAACATGTTATTTTTAGTAATATAGTAGATTACTAGTTATAAGAGGTTTTCATTTCTTAAATGAAGAATGGCTTATAGTGTCTGAGAAAATATTTAAATTTTCACGTCTGGGATTCAACATACGTGGTAGTTATTGTTGAGCAATGACTCGTTTAAAAACTTCGTTAAGGATTATTTCTTTAACTTAACCAAATCCTTTTTCAACTTACAATATTATTTTGTTTTGATGTGATAACGGGAAGGTAAAAACTAAGATGGGACTACAAATTCATTTGCTACTATAAAACACACCTGAGTCTTCCTAAAAGAATATCATAATTTTATCATGACGTATCTACAATATTTTAAGGCTCGATAAAAAACAGGTAAGTATATAACTGCTAATTTAATAATTTTCTCGTGTTTTGATAGTAAGTAGCATTCTGCTTTTCTTTTGTTTGTCGTGACATCGTCAAGGAAAAGTGTATCAAAATATGCAGAGCTTTGAAAATACCGGGATGAAAGCAAATATAAGTACATAGCAGGATGGCGCCGGGACTCCGTGACCTACTCTCTTCTCTGTGAGATATGGATGCAATAATGTTTGATAACTTGCGTCACTTGTCAATACGACTCGAGAATATTATGTTCTATGAAACAATCGAGAACTCTACAATCGTAGAGTTTAATGACGGCTTTGACGCCCTTGACTTATGTCGTTAAACTCTTGATTGCGATTTCTTTCTTGATAGAGTTTTTTATTTACAATTTTCTTCATACCTATATTTCTTTACATTTATTTTCAAGAAGTAGTAGTTAGTAGTAGCAGCGTTTTAATAATACTGGCGGTAGAACTTATGAAGTGTAATTAAATAATAAATTAACGCAACAGATTCAAAATCTCTCTAAAGTGTAAGTCTCTATCACAAAGTCTGAAACTAATAATATTGGAGACACGTTATCATAATAGTCCATAAACTTAGAAACCTAAGTATTGGCAATGTTCTGGCCACATTATTTAAAGAACTTACCTATGGAGAGAAAGATCCCTTAATAGCGACCAAGAGGAAGAGGTAAAATGATTACATGAAGATGCTGCTTTACAGCGGGTAAAGAGGCTGGCGTTATGGTACCTCCCCGGACGACTACCTATGACTCTACCACCTCAAGTAGGTAGTTCTAGCGTTTTTGGAGCGATTTTAGATAAAAACATATTCGCAATGTGCGCTCATTTTGATGATAAATAACTAGAGCAAGTCTCAATATTAACCTGGAAAATGTCCAACTGCTCAGCATGCAGGGGAATGACATATCCTCGACCTACTCTCGGTGAATTTACTTTTAAAAATATTTAGAACGAATTATGTACCTACCGCCACACAATTTGTTTGAAAACAAAAACTAAGCCGATATGTTTACAAGATTTACTTCCATTAGGCATCCATCAATTATTATATTAATTGTTCGAAAACCACGATTTTGAAAAGAATAACTTATTTTCATTGTTTGCTACTTTATATTTCTTTAAATATTCGCTTCTGTTGTCGACACATAGATATTATATTTACTATTATAGATATTATACATTTGATTAGTTCGTACAATGTTTTAGGCCGCCATAAAACCAACCAATTTATTAGCTATCTCACTATTTTCTTTGAAATTCTGCCAATTTGCGGTAGGACGAGTAAAACTAGTGTTTATTGGTCTTACGGTTGATCTGTTGATATAGAATAAATAGATATTCTAGATTTTTTAAATCAAGGTTTTTGCAAACCCGTTTATGAAATATAAATTTAACCATTTTGATCATCTTAAATAACGAATAGTAGGTAAATGGGTGAAATATTTACTTTCTAAAGTAATATTGCAATATTTTTACACCATTGCACACCAGTCTTAGGATGTTAACTTAAATCCGTTTACATAAATATAATGTCCGATACCAGTGATACGTGAACGCAATAGTGTCAATACTACAGGAATGTATGATAATGATAACAACGATTGCAATCAGTATACCTACTGAATCAATGTCAATATGCATATATTTACGTAATCATAGTATATCATGTCAAAGGATCCATAAATATTGTTGGTACTATTTACGTCACGTTCTTTTAATAATATACTTACACATAGGCCAAGAAAAAGTGGGAATTATTTCCCATAATGTAGTTTTTATGAACATTAATTTGGTAATATTTCTTACTACACAATGAATGCTATGTTTTATAAAAGTTCTACAGCAACTTTGAAAGGAGGATATTTTTATCAAACAAAAACCTTTAAATGAAGACGGACAGCCATTAAATGCATTTGACTCAAAAAATATTCACTAATCCTGTTAAACCAAGGCGCCTCATAACAACTCGTGACAACATGCTTCGTGAGTGCGGATTAAGTTTTATTTTACATACCACCAAAGGGTATGTAAGTGCAAAGAGAGAGCGGTAAAAAGAAGAACTTCATATTACTTTTGTTTGAAGTATTTTTTTGTAAATTATTCATAAATATTTAAAAAATAATAATAATTTCAAAGGAACTCTACATTGTACTACAGGAAAAAATAACTATGAATACTACCGTATCGTACCATAATACCTACCTATCGTATTATGGTGTGTCAATAATATGTGTAAAGACTTTCAGGTCACACGTTCTTTACAAAATGTAAAACTTGAAATTGCGGTGACGTCATTAATTATTAATAAGAAAAAGCCAATTTACTGTAGCCTCTAGTAACTAAATCACTTTGAGCTTTTTTCAATTTTAACGCTTCCTCTATGAATATGTCCAAGCTCTTCGGATAAAGTAAGTGCACGAGTCTTTTGTGTCCTCAATCTTTCACCTCGATGACAAGAGCACATTCGTAAACTTGATTTATGTACTTTCCAGTTCTGTGTGATGGACAAACTCTCAACTCTACGTAGGTAATTCTGTTGTTTATTCATCTCAATCGCCAGCAAATTCTTTTGGTCGGATTTTAGATTATAATTTTGCAGTCTTAAATTTGAAGTCTGCTTTGGCATGTTTGTATAATAGGTATATTATATAATTATATGTAAAATATAACTAAAATAAGCAAATCGATATACTGTCTTCTAATTATTATTCTTCGTAGAAACGTATAGGCAAATTCGTCACATGCTTATGATGCTTACCAAAACCATTGAGAGGAATACTGCGTTTGAAGAATGATTTATCAGTAAACCTTATTTAACAAGCTCTTAAGGTTGATAATTGTTTGCTCTTTATCATCGTGAAATGCAATAGGCATACGTGGGCGTAATACGTAACATTTCTGAGTTTGCTCACAAATAGAGACATTTCTCAACTTTTGACACGATCTCGTAAAAGTTTTGTTGACGTATATAAATATATTTGGGTGGTTATACCTACTGAAGGTATAAAATTTTATTATGTTAGTTTCGAAAATAGCGCCTACATTATTATTTGAGCGAGAGTAGAAAATATGGGTACCTGACTAATAGAGGTTTTAGTATTCAACACCATGTTGGTTATTCTTATGGTCGTTGTAACCTCAAATGGATAAAATATTCATTGGCATTTTGGGAGATTTACAGCGCAGCGAATAAGTTATAAGCGCTGTGCTGACCTACACCTGATAAATGATACAATTTCCAATAGTTAAAAACGTAAAAAATAATTAATTACAAATAAGAGAGTTCAGCATCTACGTGGTTGTTATTTTTGCGACCAAAAACTTGCAGGCAGAAACTATCAATTAGTTTTCATAGGTATAAAACGTAGATGAATTACAACGTTGTTAGTGTCGAATATAATAAAAAATCAAGATATGAATACATCATGTATTTTATTCCTTTTAAATATTTACTTGTTTAAGCTTCTTGAATGTAAATAATCTTTAACAATTAATCAATTAAAAAAGTAAGATTTATTCCGACGCATTTTATTTTATGTGAATCTAGCTCATTGAACCGTAAGTTATCCAACGTAGTGTGTCGTTATTTCGAAGCCACAGCTTTTCAATGATCCTATTTGGACTCAGTGGGGTTGTTCCCTAGTCGGTTTCCTCCAATTAAAATGTTCACACGTCAAGCTCAGCGGGGCTCGCACTGAGACTCTCATCTGTGAAGCGAATGTGTCTAATACACAGATATATAATTATACAAATAGGATCCCATTATTTGGGGAATAACCAACTAACGATTCAGTGAAGTATAAATAACTAAGGAAGTTGGAAATGTAAGAGTTTTAATAAATAGAAACGAGTGTATTTTGTTGTTCGTAATTTTTTTTAAATCTATAAAAATATTCATTTCCAAATTTAATAGTAGGTACATCCATAAATAAAAAACATCATGATGACAAAATGAATTGTGATTCAAAAATCACGTTAAATTTAAAAAGAATAACAAAAATGGCAGATTATATAATTGAACGATAGTTTACAGTTAGTATCAATAGTTCATATTATTATCGTGGCTTATGAATCAGTCCTAATTTATTTCAAATCTTTGAAACTCAGCTCTTCATGACTTCAGAAAAGCTTAACGCACAACGCAGTGTTTAATCGTAATTGGAAATTCGGAACATTCAAACTTTTAGGTAACAGTTTATTCTCTACCTTTTTTTATTTGACCTTAGTCTACTGCTTAATTTATTGCCATTACGCTATCTATCACGTCATCATTAAGCTCTTCTTAAAATACATTCGGTCTTAAACCTATTACCGAGAGTCCAAACATCAAACAAATTGACGAAAATATGTTAATATCTGTGGCACTGTTGAATAACGGTACCTACCGTCGGTAGAGTGGGCCCTTCTAGCTAATGAATAATGAAAGTTTACGCCAAATGTATTCCATTATTTTGGACAATTCAGTTTTTGTAAGTCTTTTGTTTGGAGAAAAATGAAACTAACATTTCGCTTTCGATTTACTTTTGCATTTTGTCTTATTCTTTCACACGTAACATTTTAATACCAATCCCTAATAATGAAAGAGTTGAATTTCGCAAAATCTGTTTTACATTGACGTCCGACCTCCTAAAAGCTCAATGGTCAGATATTTTTCAAGGCTTCACTTTAGAAATTATTAGAATAGATGATTATCAAATATTTTTTACGTTAATTTTCAAATAGACAGGCATATTTTTACCCGACTGCGACAGAAGGAGGGTTATTATCTTAATTGTTTTTTTTAAAATTAATATCGTGATAATTAATTAATTTAAAATAGTATCATGAAACAGTCGTTCAGTCGAATGGAATAGGCATTACGCCCACATTGCAGCGCTAACCTATAGCCATTGTTTTTGTCGGTTTGCGAGATAATAATGACATTTGATTTATCATTAAAATGCTTGTGGGTGTTACTTCAATAGGTCACGGCTTAGAATTAACCCTTATCGTATTACACAACACGTTTAACAACTGTTTATTTAGTATTAAATGAATTGTATTGCATTGTGTTATGTTGTATTGTCTGGTATTGTGTTATTCGCTGGTAACAATATACTACTGTTGTCGCTTGTTACTACTGTAACTATTGATTGTTATATCAAGCAAGATATTTAGTAAGAGAGATTGTTTACCAAACGAACAAAAATTACATGCGAATATAATATTTATAGTAGATAAAATTAGTTGGGAAAGTTTCTTTACAACATACGTGCGCAAGTAGCATCTATTTCTTCTTTTATATTGGTTCCATTTTATTACATTTATAGTAAAAGAGTAGTAAATGGAAATACAGTCTACCTTTTATTATAAAAGTCAACACCAAAAAACACGGGGACAGGGACAGACGACTTACCTTGATAAGACTAATCTTTAATTTGAAAGAAGTGAAGTGGATAGAAAGAAGATAATTGTGGATGCATTGCAACTTCGATGAACTCTTCGAACAAAGTATCTCTGGCAGTCTATCTTTGCGGACTGAAACAAAAGACATCGAGAACACGATATTTCTAAGAACATGCTTCATGAGTTATTCTGAAGGTGGCGTTAGTTATACCACAAGTTATACCATGCAAGCTGCAATGGCTCTACCGAATGGTTAGCGAATTGGTAAACTGAAGAGTTAGCGAATGGTTTACTTTGAAATGTATGCAATGTGGTCGTCGCTCAGGTTACTAATGGTTCAAGAGCACGCCTGGCACGCTAGGTTATTATCCGCCCACCGTTGCAGCTGCGTGGGATGTGACAAAGCCTGATCTGCTCGGCTAGTATGCAATTCTAAGAGAAGGAGCAAAAAGACAAAGATAAATACTAAAAATAAAAAGATAAGAAAGTTGAGCCCTCCTTAAATTTCTTACTGTTTATTACTTAAAGAAATCTCTTGATAATCTTTTAGCACTTTTTATGTAAGGTTAATTCCTATAATATTTAACATGTAGATAATTTATTATCTTTTATTCGGGTCACTACCGCTTCAGGCCATTTGATGGCCTTCACCCGAATAGATAGTCTATACCGGACTTACGTAATTAAAGACTAAAAAAGCCTTTGCAAAGCTTTGCCATTATTTAAAAAAACAGCTTTTCTTACATAACCAACATTTTTATGTTCACGGGAAAATATGTACAAGTCACAAGATATGAAGAATATTTTCTTACACAGCGGGTTATGGCGGCAGGTATATACATTTGTACAACCTGGTGGATGATTTCCAATGGATCCAAGATGGCTCTACGATCTGAAATATTCAATGAATAATATACAACATTTTTATAGTGTATCCATGAACCCGATTTTTTTGGTTCTATGTCCAAATGTACCTTTACCATGTAATCAACCGGTACTTCAACATTTGATATGTATTCAAATTAATTATTCGCAGACGGGAGCAAGAATGTGTCGTGGCGTAACAATTATTGACATGTAGGTATGCAAACTTAGGGAACCGGTTTTGTTTTGTATTTATAACGAGACAATAAAACATGGGAGTAATCTTTAAATCACTAGCAATTCGAGAAAATCCGGAAAATTTCTGACTGAAGGTTTTGTGTTGTAAACAAGTTAAACTAAAAAGTTTACCTACACAAAATTTTGAAGTACCTATTAATTTCTTTGAAATCGACCTACCGAAAGCTACCTGTCACAGATTATGGATGATTTATTGAATTTCCATAACTAGTTTAAAAAAAATCACATATCTCGTGTCTCTCACGACTTGTAAGACATTGAAAATGAACCTAGACATTTTATTTTTAGCCAAAATAAAAGCCAAACAAATAATCAAGTTGTGAGATCCATGTACCTATCCAAATCCATGTATCCATAGATTATTCGATATTAATATCATATATATTATATCGATATTAATTTCGAGTATTACAAGATCCATAGGATCTTGTAATACTCGAAATTCCGCATCTTTTGAGCCCTAAAACATCCACTTCTTGTTGGGCATAATAGGCTTGCGCTCTCAGTGGTGACCTAATATGCCTGACTTGTTCGAACTACATCGTTCTGAACTTTTGTGTGTTTTAAAATCAATTTATTACTATCATCAAAATATATCAAACAATATTAGGTTGTTGTCTTACTTCTTTTTTTGTGGAAGGATATTCCTGACTATTGACATACTCGTACTTATTACAAGTACCCGAATCTACAATTTTACGACCTACTTACTTGAAGATCAAAACGGACTTAACACCTTTGTTGGATCGTTAAAAACTACCTGAGGCGTTCTTTTGATCTGTTATAAACTAAAACTGTTTTGTAAACGTTCATCAATTAAAGGTACCCTACAGTACAAAGGACAAGTGCTTTTAAAAAATATATTTAAGTATGGAAATATTTTTACAAGAACAGTCTAGAAGTAACAGTTTAGAAATAAGCCATTGATAGACATAGACTGAAAATAAACATAGCAACTATTTGTTATTCTGTATGGAACGGTCATCCAGTCCAATACTATTATCATATCAGTGTAACCCAATTCGCAACACATCTGCCCATATTTCTCTTAGATAGACGCCTGCTCTACAAATAATATTTATAATCTCGTTTATTTACTTTGCCGTGATGTATGGTAAAAACTACGTTTAAATTACGTAAAGATTAATATTTTATTAATGACACTCTATATTCGCTGATACAAATTTATAATTTTTTTGTGTGTTTGTATAATTGTATGTAATTGTGTATAATTATTGTATTCCATACAGAATCTATTGTGCAGAGCTGATGTTAGAGTTTAAAATCTCTTAACAATTTCACTTGCAGTTTAAGGTTACAAACGGTACGTTACATAAATAACGACAAATAAAAAAATCAACATGAACATTTCGTAACCACAAACATAACTTATCTGCATCTAACGATTTATGTGTATATTGTTTAAAAATCACGACTGAGGGTTGAAAAAAAACACAGAATTCGGTTCGTCGCACTCGTGGAACATCGTTGCTTTTATTATTTTTTTGTGGTACGTCTTTACTCCAATGTTTTATTTCTTTTTGTGGACAGCCTTACACGGCGCGCAGCCTTCGTTAGCCAGAGCAAGGTCATTGTGATTTGCTCTTACGAAGAGTCCCGTCCACAGGTTTTTGTTGCACGGTTTCGACGTCAATAGAAAAACACCGCGTCCATTGGTCATAATGAAAACATTTTTTGTACTCGTCTATTGACTCACTGGTACAGGTAACTTACCTACGTTCGAGCTAAGAATAGTTGAAGGTTCGACCGTTTTATTTGAATGAATTGCAGTTAATTGATCCCTCGTTTTCTTAACGATTTGACGTTTTATCTTCGCGTCTCACTTATAAATAAGTTCATAAGATTCTTAATGCGCTTATACATAATCGACGCAGTCACGAATGACTTTTACGATTTATACTCAAGCGATAAAAATCCAGCATGGCGCCTCGGTTAATTTATCCCGTTATCACGTTCAGATAAATAGTGATAATCCAAGTGATATCATATTTGTGGACGGTGCTGCTCTCTGTTTACTGTGGGGTTATGGAGATAGTACTCAAATGGTTTTTGTACAATTTTACAAGCGAGTGGTAGTTAGTAGATATATTAAAGAATAATTGTATTTTCTGTTCCACTGGCATTACTTTTATAAAAGTTTATTCCACTTTATTCAGTGGATTTTAACCTCTTAGATTTTTATACCTGCTTATTAAATAAATATTTGTATAAATCGGGTTAGATAGAGTAGCGTACTCACCGTACATGCAGAGTAGCAATTATGTAGATTGTAGAGTATACAGCTAGGCCTTATAATGTGTTTACTTTACACCTAGCACTGGGACTTGAAAACAATTTAATTCACCTACACATTCTACCTACAAAAATATTTTATATCCAATTTTGCAATTTTTACTCATACTTGTCACTCGTCAGTACATGTAACATCATCGCCCTATTCTATTCAATGTCCATAACAGAACCCCACAAAGTCTCACATTCAATTCAACGTGTAATAAATACACAAGAAAGCCCGGCGAGCGGCAACTCTTCAGAATGTTATCGCGTGTGTCTTTAAATGAGAGTCATTTATTCGCAACGTACACTAATCACACTCCTCATGTCTTCATAACACGTCTTTGCAAGGTTCCATTTAAAAGCGATTTAGCGAACCGAGTCGGACACGAAGTAATATTTTCTCCTCAAATGAGCTAAGTTCCCAGGCCATTGTCGACGAGCCGCCTTTTATGGAGGACTTCGTGTACAGGCGGATCTCAAACCAGATTCTTTCGCTTTAATCTTCAGAGATATTTCGATGGACCGTGTGCTGATAACTTTATATCTCAATTATTTATTCGCTGCTTATTTTTAAGCTTTAAACAATTTATAGTGGCGTTTACGCAGATTCTTTATTTTGTGAATAATGATAACCCTGTGTGATATTAATCTGAATGCATTTTGCAAAAATTTTGGGGCATTTTAATTTAATTTTGTGGAGAATACGTCCATGTGTCCTTATTATAATCGTACAACCAGCCAGCCTTTATAGATTGTAGAAACCTACGCTACGTAGCTAACCACCTCGAAGAATTAAAGCCGACAACGCACTGGCGACTCCCCGGTGTTGCACGTGTCCATAGGCAACGGGCACCACTTTCCATCAGGCCGTTTGCCTTTTTTTACTTGAAAAAGTTTTGCATTTATCTTCCTTGTCCCTGTACCTGTAGTATTACTTTGTTGAAATCATAATAGGTAGCGCCCTGTACAGGGCATGACTGAGGGCGCATTCCCTCTAATTGGGCGCCCAACCGGGTATGGCATGGGTCTGAGACCACTTTCGCTTCCTTTGACTGTTGCATTTCATTTGCCAAAACCTTGGAGTTTTTTCATCTTATTAGGGACCTTTACTGATTTTTGTTGTCGTCAGTAACATTTGTATTATGTAGGTAGGTACTTTGTATTTACTGTTTCATTGGTTTATTGAAAGGACAAATTTAATATGGAATCGATTCCATATTTCTGTTTATCATTATAATGTATGTATGTAATGTATAATATTCATACCTATTCGTTGATAACAAATTCAGTGGGTTCCTAATGTTTTGCTGTATTAGTTTCACCTGTAGTCCCTGGTTTGTGCCTCTGCCCACCTTTAGCCTCCAGTAGGAAATAAAATAAGCACAATAAAAAAGAAAAAGTAAACTAACAACGTTTAAATAATTTTATATACGCTAATCAATATAAATCACGGACACTTTCAGTTGTGTCTTTTCTCAGCTTTATGCCAAGATTTATTGAAACTAAAAATATATACCAGTAGTAGGTATTTCTATTTCGGTTTTCGTTTTATTTATCCATTTGTAAGAAAAATACGTGATCGGTGTCTCGCTTGGACTATTTGTTACAGAGATTTGTCCTAACAATAGCTTTCGTGAAACTATTTCAATCTTAACA
>DWIY01000047.1:0-20249 GCA_018248615.1 Erynnis brizo brizo
AAGTACATAGAAATTAGAATAGATATTTTTAGTAAATTATAGTCGAATATCGACTACTGGGCGACCACTAGTCAATATTGAGTACAGAGATTATCAATTGAAGAGAAACTTGTATTTCTTTAACGTTTTTATCTCTTTGAACGTAAACGGTGAAAAAGTGCTGAGAAATGCAAATCACCGTTGGCTAGTAAACCCAGTAAGTACCAATTTGGTTACTAAAACTGAGGCGTGATAATCCCAGATGGTTACAAAATGCAAGTGCACTCCATGATAGCGTATTCGATTCCTTTTACCGACACGTGACTTGAGAGTTGATTGTCTAAGTCCTGTTTGCCACAAGCAGGCACTAAAATTGGGTTTGATGGCGGATCGAGTCTATGTAACAGTGGCGTAACAATAGTACGACTAACTGCTGTTTATCACAGGTTAGACTCTAACCAAACCAAAACCCAATTTTATTGCTCTAACCGTTACAGCAATGAAATTGGGTTTGATCAAAATCAAAACCTTTTATTCATTATCATGTACAATTTGTACATACTGCATTATAAATTATACATTCATCCGCTTTGATTGCTTCTCGGGCAAAACGTAGACTGGGAGAAAAAAGTGGGCGGGAAAAAACTCCCAGCACTCTTTTTTAAGTAAATATATTATGGCCTATCTAGCGTATGAAAGGAGTAGCGATTTCATCGGGTTCATAAACGCAGGTGCGCTTTCTACTGCAGTGATGATTACTGGTCATCCTTGAACAGATATTACAGAAATTAACCTCTTTTAAGGCGTTCTCTACCAATCTGCTGCTGTCGTTAAACTTTGTCGGTGGCTCCATGGGCGGTATGAAAATATCTGACACGGGTTGGCCTCTAGCCCGCCTATCTGTCACCCTGTGGGGACAGAATCGGGGGACAGATAGGAATAATCCGTTTTTCCACCAATCCGCATTGGAGCAAAAACGTTTCTAGCTCTGTTTCGGTTAGTGAGTAGTTATCAGAGTAATAAACTATAAGAAAACATTTTACTACATAGAATTTTAGCAACCAACGCTGGTAATCCTCAGGTAATCCTTTGGTGTGGGTGTGCCATTGATTAGTGAAATTTTTCTCTTATATGTTTTTCAAACATTCAAAGTACAGGGAAGTGTCGTCTCAAAAAAGCGTGAATACTTCCGTGACTTGAGTAGATCGAAAGCGATCAGAAGGATTGTACGCGAATTACATGCACGTTTTTGTACTTCGGATGGCCCATTGAACCATTGTTGCTGGGTGTAATTGATAGATAGAATTTGTCAAGTCTTGTCGAGGGTTTTCCAGGTAGTAAAAACATCAGACACCGGTTAGCCAGTAGCTCGTATCTTTACCAATCTGCATGGGAGCAGCGTGATTAAGTAGGTATGCTTCAGGCCTTCTTTGTTACTACTGGACGTACTCCTATGGAAAAGGATAAATGTTTGCTCCTACTTCTTGTGTTCTATATACGTGTCCAATATACCTGCAGTGCGAGGTGATTGACAATCCTTCTGTCTCAGATCAGGTATTTGCACCGAGGGATTTCCGCACATATTAAACGGGTATAAACAGGTATCACAAGGAAAAGTAATAAATAAATTACTAAAGGAAACTTTAGGGTAATAGGAACTTAAGGATCTCCATCCTGCAACAGAATATACATATAAGAATCTTGCCTTGCCATTTTCTTTTGATATATTTGGTATATAGACTAATATGCTTTTCTGTTTTAAGTCCCAGAGCTAACTGATGGAAATAATGGGCACAGAGTTATCGACTAATAACGGTCTGGCCCGTCTGTACAATAACCATTCTTATCAGCAATTCGATTTGTCGTTGACATCAACGTCTTTTCAACGTCGCGTCGACTTCTGCTGCAATGTATAACAGTTCCGAGGCGCATATCCACTTTAATTTTAATTCCTTGTTTGCTAAGTAATGGTAAAATATTTAAATGATCATCGCAGATCCAGTTACAGTCAGGGTCAGTAACCCGTGAGGAGAAGGGACGTTGCTCACCAAGGATGCGCGTGAGTATAGCTCGTGACGCGATGGCATTGTTACCCTATGAATGGGCGTTTGCACGTATTACCTATTGACTTTTATGTCTTTAACAATAATACCATATTAAGCATGGAAAAGCCTTGAATAGATTAAAACACATTATAAGACTTGAAGCTTGTTATTATGTGCTTGAGCATTCTTGAGGGGTTTAAAACATTAAGCTTTTGAGTAATAGACAAAAATTAGCACGAAAATACAATGTATATCGCATGTAATACATAATATAATATTAAATTAGATTGTTTACTGTGAATGCCAAGTCAATCTATGGATACATACATTGAAGCTTTTATGTCTGCTAGCAGTGCGTTAGAATTTTGATGATCGGTCAGTGAGTGAGTGAGTGACAAAATTAATAAGAAACTTTGACTAGTTATAATTCTTAAACTACCGGCTCAAATTGAATGAAATTTGGAATATTATATGGTACTTATACAAAACCAGCCTAGGTACTAAAAATCAGGCTTCTAATTTTATCCACAACGAAGTTTTAGGGGGCGAAAATGACCTGAATTACTTCGAGAGAAGTATGGTATGGCCGTGCCGCTTTTTTTGCTCGACTTGGCGGAGGCACTACTGTGTCCAGAGTCATAAATCATGTTTATGTATAAATTTTTTTACTAAGTACCTACATAACATTAGGTACTTTGCAATCACATGCAAAAATAGCATGCTTAGTAACTCAAGAAAAATCAATAGTAGATATGGAAATTCAATGTAAATTCCCATAAGCTTCTTGTAGAAGGGCTATAAATTTAACGACGGCATAATTTTAAATTTATAATGAAAACTATGCATTATGTTATTTGCGTTAATTTACCATCAATTTGTACTTGCATTATGAATACCTATGGTAAAAATAAAATATTATAGATTACTATAATTATAGTAAGAATGGGCCGCTAATATTCTTGTTGAATTTGATTACAACCGTAAAGTTCCAGTGGTAACATTAAAGCGAACTTAATGACATATTTTTATATCATTGATAACAAAAACATTTTCTTATTAACATTCTAGGTAATTAACTCTCCGAATTCATGGGCGATTTCATTATTTTACTTACTATAAATAGTTGGATGAAATATTCCGGGTTCATTGAACCGGATTTTAGCGTCCTCAGAATCCCATCCCATGTTCGTTTCGGCATTTTATCAAAACGGCACGGGATTATCTCGGACGTCATCGGAGTTTAAAGTGTTAAAGGAACATAAGCTTTCGCCTGTAATATTCTCGGAGGTTTTACCGACTTTGACACGTTTCTACGAAGATGGTCTGCAGATAATAATCGCAAGCATGAGTTGGCCTGGCTTACAAAAAACTTAACTTCACCTACCTTATTGACAAGTTTTAATAACATACTGTTGGATATGAATAGCAGTTTGGTTACTAGGTAACATTTTATTTCAAAGCAATTAACAAACTACTCATAATAATAGGGACTCTTTTTTATATCTACTTTTATATCATAAAAACGGATGCTATTATTAAATGATCGATGAAACGAGTTATGTATTTTATTTGTTCATAAAACTGGCTTGTTCGTAAAATTGAGCAGTCACGTGAATATGAAATTGTTTTCTGCATACATTTAACGAATACACATAACGAATCGAAGAAGCACGAATTGCAGTTACACTCAGATAATTTCGCATGATAGAGAATGAGACGTGTCTCATAAAACAAATGGTGAGTCATCAACTCATCACATGAGACAGAAAATGTGACTAAATTTCATAATTGGGGGACCCCTTTAATTTTTATAACACATGCCAAATTATTATGAGAACGTTTTAGTTTTCTTACTCATAATATTGTGACAAGTTTTACAGATTATAGATCAACATTAGATTCATAGAGATTGAGGATGATGCAGGGACGGACATCTTTCTCAAAATCTTCCAATAACAGTGCTAGAAATCTTAACTACGCATCAGTGGACATTCTACGCTCCGCTCCACTCCGCCCAACTCCGCGTTAATAGAAATGCACCCTTAGACTTCTATTTCGCTTAAGGTTAGAGGTGTGTCTCATGGGTCACAGGGTACACTACATACTTTTATCTTTCAAGAAAAAATACTTAAGTCCACGGACAAAATCATGGCAGAAGCTAGTAGAGTAAATATAGAAAAAGAAATGATATTCTAATACAATCGCGAAATAGTGGATCGTAGGTAAGATGCTTCACCTAACCGGTTCCCAGATGGCAATAAAATGTCTCTCCATTGCGTAACCTAGCGACCGTCGGGCATAGTATCACTGCAATGCTTTTTGCCCAAGTCATGTGACTATGTAAATGGGATGCGATAATATTGTACGCGTTGGTATGAGCCGTAGAGAAAGGAAGTGAATAAAACAGCAATAATAACATCTGTCACTGTATGTGAGAGATGTTATCATTGCCGTTTTATTCGTCGTGGTACGAGTGGTAGAATGAGCTAATTCACTCGATTTAGTGAATGCCTGCCTCAATTTAGTGACCCGTCAACATAGCCTTCTATCTTATTCCTACTTCTGTGATTTGCAGTGACCACTTAACGACCAGTTACTGGCTATTTGATAACTGATAGGTGTATTTTACTTAAAAAACCTCCATAACACCACATCACAGTCTTACTACTTCAACGAAGATAAGGTTCATAGGTAGATCATCTGATCGTACGTAACGTATATTCTTACGCTTTATCACTCTATTGCTTGTTGATTTATACGGTCTAAGGTATGGTCAACAATGACGTAAAATTAAACATCACTTTAGACACAAACCAGTGAGTAAGTAGGTTTTAGTAATAAACTTTGATAAGTCTTAATTGTAATTCTTGAACTATCTCCGTCCGGGTATTGTCTATTATTGCATAACTATGGCCAAGGTGATGACACCTTTAGTTTAAAAACTCTTTAAATGCTCGTATTTGTTAAATTTTTATTTGCTAATAATATAGATATTGATTCGTGATCTAATCTGGATGCATAATTATCCTAATTCGATATAAAATGGTCTGCATATTTGTAAAATATATTTGCTTAGAACTCACCTATTTTAATAGAACTTAGAACCTTTTAAACTTGTTTGTCTATTTCGATAAATCAAACAAGCGGATTAAACTAAATTATTTTTTACGGTTTAAACACATCTAAGCAATTAATGTAAGCATCTAAATTCTAAAAGATAATGTATTATCAACATCTAGTTTACAAGAACTCGTTGATGTCTTTTGTATCGTGGCATTTGGAGCATTAGGAAACATTTTCGACGTCTTTCAACTGTCCGATTACAAACACCTAACTTCGGACAAATATGATTAATGCATGATGATTAAATATTGAAATTTTGATATTACATATTAGTTACAAAAAATAAGGATTTCGTCCAACAAACATTCTTTTCGCAATAATTTTAGAATTAAAGATTGTAGGCCGACCTCAAACGACACAAAATTTTCTTTTAATAAAAATAAATTTCTAGGATCGAAAGTATTTACCATTCATCAAACCATTATTGATAGCCATTAATCAAATTCAACCCCAAATACGTCCGAAGCTTTACCTGTAGTTGTAAACAAATTTTCTCAGGGTCTCTTTTAAGAAATCATACGCTAAGCATCCTATCTCCATGGATAATCTAATGCAGTAAATGAGGGAGTTGGTATTTTCCAGTGCAAACTACAATTTAAAATTTAAATTTATAACAATAATTTCAGGCTGGTTTAAAAAGGATACGCTTTAGAATTATGTTTACAATACCGTAATGAACACTACAAATAATATTAAGACATTCGAACTACAGACCTCAATTCCTCTTCATATTCGGCTTTAACCATCGCCTTTAACCATAAAAACACATTATAACTCAAATTCTTCTTAATCTTCCACAACAGATGCATGTCGCAAGATGACACAGTACATCCGTATCATAAAAACAAAGCGTTTGCCCTTTGCGGGGCAGGAAGGGGGGCGCAAATATGTTAAGCTGGAGAAAGTAATGCTAAAGGCTCTTCCGCAATGCAACCGATGCGGGAGCATGTGACTGCGCGTCTCGTGACTGCGGGCTGCGGGGGGATCCGTGCCATCGGGGCGCAGAGGATAGGGATTATACTCACGGCGTTTCGAAATAAGACAAACGTGCGAGTACTTGTTTCGTATCTTCGTGAATGGAGACTTGCTGAAAATATACTGTCTTTTTAGACTTGATTTATTTCTAATGGACGGACTTAATAATGCGCACATTTCATAAGCGCGAGCAAACGAACGTTTGTATCATCAGTACCATTATAATATAATGCACATAAGTCTGCGCACCGGGGTAAGGAAATCGTACCCAATTTTTACTATGGCCTTTTCTTCTTCTTATATCTACTATTTATTTAAAAATTGTACAAAAAGTTGTACTACAATATCAAATATCAATTACCAAAAAAAATATTATGACAGTATTCTGGGTGTTTGTGGCGATAAAAACGCTCGTATGGATTTCCTTATTCGCGCGACTGTAAAGAGTATTTTTATTATAATAATATGTGTGTTAATAACATAATCATACATAGGCGGATAGCAGTTTACTAATCATCGTCATCAGGACGCTTAAAAAACGTCGCGTGCATATGCTCTTAGGAGGTAAACAATGTTTTACGTACTATTGCGAAAATCGTACGTAAACTGGGGTAACGTTGCCGAGTTACGTATTTTGTATGTCTAGCGAGTTGTGCCTTATTGACATACTATCTGTTACACAATAATAATTAACGCGTTTGTATTCATGTGAAATGTTATTTGGATGTCTTTTACGATGGTTCAGTAACGTCCTATAACTAAGGCTCTTAATGTTTTATAACAATTACTCTGCTAAAAGTAAATAGGATACTTTCCTTAAAATTTTGTTAAACCGGCAACCTGCTTCGTATTGACAGGCGATAATGACGACTTACCACCTGATGAATGGCACGTATGCCATATCTACGTATATTAAAAGTTTTTTACGATACAATCTTCTACGATCGGTTTATTACCTGCTTAAGTCGAAATGCATTTGAAGAATTAAATTTCAAGATTTTTAATTGTTTTAAGTATATTAAAGCTTTATTTGTAAACAAATTAATCGATTTTGGGAGATATTAGTAAACGTAGCACTATAATATTCCTCGCTGAAACACCAAATCTCTTTCCTATTGATTTTGTCTTCAGAGATTTATTTTTAAACCAAATTCAAATTATATTAATCCAAAATTCTATTCCACTTATACTAACATATCTTTAATTTTTCTGTATTAGTAGAATTTTTGATTGGAGGACCCATGCATACTAATAAGAATATTGCATGGGTATTCTAGAAACGAACGTGTATTGCTTAACTTAGCCTTTCGATTGCTATATGCTGGCGCCATCGAGTAATAAAATGCACAAGCTATTATTAGTTATTTTAAAAATTTGTTTAATGAAAAGTTTTTCATATTTTGTCAGCATTGACTATTGTCTTATTTATTAGCATGTGAGATTTTTAAGAGGCTTACAATAATACCTACTTCAATTTTCGCGGGAAGGCAAAAAGTCAGTAAAAATAACATTTGAGTTTTACTTCCTTATCGACTACATTTCCTGCGTTAACTATTTCTAGGTATTGCTCGCTGCTGATGACGTGTATAAGTGTATATCATCCTAAGACCCGTGATGATCATCAAATGATGAGAAGCTAAAGTAATAACAATAATGTATTTTGCAGTTTTCTGAGTAATGTAAGGTTTTTTATAGGTCCAGGAAGAAACCGCGGCCTCGTTATTAATATATATCAGTTCTAGTGTTTTGGACCTACAGAGATAGATATTAGAGATGACTACGACACCTCAACCTTAAAAACGTTGAGGCTGAGGTGTATGTAATAGGGTTGATGTTTGAGTTGTTCATAGGCAGTAGTGGCTATACTCGATTGTGATTGATTGAATACGTTCCTAAATCAAAACTACATAAAAGACATTGACTTGAGTACCTTAGTTTTTGCCTCCGTAATTACTCAATTCATTACTTAATTGTCTAATTGATTCTGTCAAAACATCTTGAATTGATCTTGAACAAATCACTTATTATGTCAAGTTATTGGGAGAAAAAAGGTAACATAATATAGTGTCAGCGTATGGAAAACCTGTTGGTACTCGTAGCATCCGGTTTATATATATGTATGTGAGGTACTTGGCAACACGATAAGAGCCGACACATCCTTCTTGGAACGAATTGAATAATCCGAAGTCATGTGATCGATTTGGCAAAAAAGGATCGCACGTATGCGTAGCCGGATTTCCCTTTTATTTCTATATTTGAAATCTGAGATTTTGGATAGTATATCTATTCAAAAGGATGTCAAGGAGTGTCAGGATATCAAAAATGGTACACCTATTAATGATGGGATTTTTTTGATCACTTTTATTTTAAAGAATTTTTACTTAGGCGAAATCTGTTCTGTTTCACTTAGTGACAAATAACCTCTACGTACGTACATATTTTCGCCAAGCGTTAGGGCAATTTTAATGGATCGGTATCTTTAAAACGGTTTTTGCTCTTTGTATTTTTATAATTTAAAAAAATGGAACCCACTCTTACTTTAAAATTATACAAATACTTAGAACAATTTAAGTGCTTTGATGATCTTATTATAACATACTATATATTACTAAACTATTTTTATTTATAAATTCGAATACCTACATAATTATTATAACATGAAGATATTTGCATACCTAAAAATGGTAAATATAGATTGATCTAAATAATTTGTAACAACTCAATTATATTTGTGCAAATTTAAACGTTTGGTCTTTGTCTTTGTAGGAGATTACACAACTTGATGTAATATCCATAAAACTTTGTTTCTGACGAGACGAGACTGTAACGTAATTTTTAATATTTAATATTTTGTATTTAACAAACGTTTATTATCACTTAAAGTTAATACGTTTTGGAATTTACTTGAATAAATTATAAATTAGTTCAAGGGTGCATAACGGTATCGCAAATATGTCTAACTAAGCTCTCATTAACATAGCAAGGCTTTGAGGGAAAGTAGCCAGCGTACATTCTTGTCACAATGAATATTTAAAGGTTGCACCGATCAGGTCAAGATGACAGGTCACTTTACACTGAGAGTAGTCGGAACGTAATCATATTATTATTATTTATGTTGAATGTTGATAGTATTAGTAACTGACGCCTACCGATTGAACAGAATGAGTTTTGATACACAATAGAGTGCATTAACAACCACTGTACCTAAGCCACACATTAAGCTCAACACTTCCTAAGTAGTCTTTTTCAACAATATCCAATTGAAAAGTACCTAACAAATTCTGAGGTAGGTAGTTATTTTGAAGGAATTCTGTGTTATACTATTTCATGTGCCTAGGTTATTTTTTTCTTTTGGAATAATGCGTATCTTCCTAATTACAATACTTTCAGAGTCAGTTTCCCTCAGATTCTCGCTTATTCAATATTTTTTATTAAATGTTTTAGCCAGCCAGGTGTAACTTTACAACTTGTGCAGTACAAAGTTAGTCCAGAGTCAATCAAGATTCTACGAATTCGTGGGTAATTTGGTTGAATATCCGCCTGTAATTTGAGATGATTTTGAACCGGAATACATCTGTGTTGTTGATCATGCGAACTGACGTGAGTGACGTCACTAAATTATGATGCACATAAATATAATAATAGAGTATTCGGTTTAGGTAAACACAAAGCTTTCACTGCAAGTGTCCGAAGAAATTAGATTTGTGTAGCAAATCTTAATCTTTAACATCATGTCACATGATTATGGGTAAAAGTTATTCTAATTCAAGTATCTATTACTAATTTATATTTCTTAATCAGATATAGGTCTCGAAAAAATATTTGAAATTTTCTCGTTTTATATAAATTATATAGAAAAACAAACATTCTGCTTTATTCAAATCGATGTACCTAATTGATCTTTAGGTACCGAATTGCTTTATCCAATTGCATTTAAGAGCACAATTAAGAATTTCTGCGAAAATTTTATCATAACAATTACCTACTGAATCTGCCACCACCGTAAACATTTCAAGGAATCATAACTATTTGCCCAGCAACAACGCTAAATCTAAGCACAAATATTCCAGCAAATCAACAACAAAGGTTTGAACTTAGTAAAGTTATGACCATAGACATAAAAAGAAGATAGAACGGCTACGTGAGCGGGGAATTCGTACCCTAGATTCTGCTAAACTGAGTGCATATAACTTCACTCTATCACTATCATCGCGACTGTGAGATGGATTGAGTTTGATTTGCAAATGCCGCTATTTGAGCTTCTTGCAATGGATTCGGAACAAATGTGTCATAAATCCCAGTGGCTAAGAATTGGGCCTCCTTACTCGAGGAATCCGGGTTCCCATCATAATTATCATTTGATGTAACGGTGAAAGGCAAACATCGTGAGGAAACCTGAGAAGGCATGCCTTAGAGTTTTCCATAACATTCTCTAAGGTATCCACCAACCCGTAATAGGCCAGCGCAATTCTTATTGTGACAGTAATCCCGACCCAACAGTGGGTCATGAACGGGTTACAGGCTTGTTATTGTTGCCGTTCTATTCACCTCCTTTTTCTATAGTTATGACGCAATGAGCGTGCGAAGCTCCGACGTCCTCCGCCGAAATGTCAAGGCTGTCATTGTCCGTCACATGAGACGATCACATGACAGTGGCTACACTCAGCCAATATTTATGTTGTTCCGATTACTCAAAGATGCCGCATTCCAATGTCGATTGCAGATTAACAGACATCCTTGTTATTGTTGTATACGGAGACGTTTTTGTCCATTTGCTCTAATTAGACGGTGCTTAGTGCACAGCTTTTTGTTCCTGTGACTTTTTGTTTAAGCGCTTTAAGCTAGATCAAATCCGCATTGGAATATGCTTCGAGTACTCTCTTTAGAGATTTATGCGCAAATTAACTAAGAAAATACAGGGACATATAAAGTAAAAAATAGAGGACTAGTTTAATTGAAAATAATAGTCACAGTAGTCCTTCATCGTCCATCAATTTTATAGGTTGAAGAGCCGTAACAGTTTGCTAGGGGAAGGCCGTACCCTACTGCCACTCTATTAACCCATCGTGAAGCAGCATGTTCTTCTTGTATTGTGTTTCGTTTGCTGAGATCAGGTATGGTTGCAAGAGATACTTGTTAAAAAGATGCCCACTATTCCTTTGCAACCTCACAGGGGACGGAATAGAGGAACTCCAAGTCAGCCCATCTAGAGGAGAGGTCTGGCGCGAACCGACGCTGTCGAGGTTGCAGAAGACGCGAAACTGTATCCATATCCCCGACATATCTGTAAACGTTGAGAAGAACACCAAAGTCTGAACACTGTCTAATTAATTAACACCGCAAGATTCTTTTCAAGAAATTTCCGTAAATGATTCCGAACTTGACCAACTTCTACGCTTTGGCCCAATTTAGGGAGCTATTAAGTGTAAAGATAAAACAAAATATGATTGTCTTAAAAGGTCTTGACACTTGCGCCATCTATGAGAATGTTCTAGAACTATAATAACTGCCGACGAGCAGGCTTTTGAGGTGAGCCTGAATTGACTCTAGCTAGCTAGAGTTATCTTTTACAATTGATACTCTCATGGTCCGCTAGATGGTGTTGTTCATCACTATAAAATAATTCTTAACTGTATTCTAACGTACTAGAACAATTTTTAAAATTAATTGCATGAAAACCAATAAAAAATACATTTTTAAACAATTATTTATTAAAAAACATATTGTACTTCCATTTCCAAATATTTCGGAAAAATATAAGAAAACTTTAGCATCTCGTTGATGTCTAATGTATGGAGCATTGTAACGAACGAACGAATTTTTAATAGAAAAATTATATTGCAGGTTTTGAATATGAAATAATAAATAAAAATGAAATAATTTTCAATAAAAAGTAGGGGATTGATAAATTAATTGCGTTCAATAAATCATTTTTTTTGTTGTGATACAGTTCATAGAAATTGTAAGCGTAAAATTGGTGTAATTACGCAAAATGATTACCACCGCTTGAATAACAATTACCGTCACAGTTAATATTTTTAAGCACGCATAAGAACACTTAACAAACAGTAGTCAACATTGCCTTCCATTGAAACATAACTTTTAAAGCCAGTTTTCATCTGATTTTATTCTCTTCATCTTTTCTTAAGATAAGTTTAAGGAGTAGTCACCTACCTTAATACCCAATAATGTTTATTTTGCTCAATACGACATAAATGATAGTTTGTCGCGAAAGCTGAATAGGAACCTAAAAGTTGATGTGACGATAAGAAAACTGTAAGAATGCGCATTATTGCGCATCTCTATACCAAACTTAATAAGTACAAAATTACTGACATAATCAACGCCTTAAGAAATCAAAACAAAAGAACATCAATTTAAATCCATAAAGAAACAAATGAACATCGCTGGGTAAAAGCAAAAATAGGTCAATGACATTGGCGCTCCCATTAGAGTACGCATTTAAGTCTAGCCTGCTTCCAATGTTGTTATATGGGTGAGGCAGGTCCTTCGCAGGCACGTGGAGGCTCGCAGGCGGAAGTGAGAAGGCCCGAAAGAAAGTACTCGCGACCGGTCGTTAGTGGGCCAACTAAGACCACAGAAAAAGGAGGCATGTGAATAGAACGGCAAATCGGCAACCGTATTACTGAATCGAGAGGACGCCTGCCCCGCTCATGTAGCCGTTCTATCTATTTCCTATTTCTATGTGACAGACCGATGTTGACCAAGGGTTGCCAGCTGCATTGATTATTTTGTTGTGGTCAACGAATAACAAATGGGCATTCAGACCAGTGAAATTGAGTCGAGTCCTAGCATTAAATACTTAGGATCTAAATCGTACCTGAGATATAAAAATAAACCCTCTCCAGCAAGAAAACCTTTCTAATCGAAAGAAAAATCATAAAGAAGACATAACCAGCCTCTTAACCCGCCGTGAAAATGTTGCTTCATAGCAAATTGAGAGGGCGGCAGCTGTAGTGGTTGACGTAGATGTTGTTTGAGATGTTTATATTGTATTGTTATTTTATTAATTCCTAAAATATTGAGATAATAAGTTTGACAGCCCTGACAAAACAGGTGACTAATACCACAGAGTGAGGTTATCAGTACAAAACGCTTATTTTTGGGATATGCTCATATGATTTTTTGTTGTAATACCTATACCTACATCCATTTGTGATATTCAACTATGGCTTACAATTAAATATTCCTAGTACTGGTTTTTTTTAAGACTGAAGACAATAATAATGAAATCAGTTGACTTTAAAGATTGACGACGCGACGTCAAAGTCGGGTATTGAAGATAAAAATTATTTGCATATGTACTACAAAACATTGTCCACCAACCCGCAGTAGGCTAGCATGGTGGACTAAGGCCTACATCCCCCTCTCATTATGAGAGGAGACCCGACCCTGTAGTGGGTCATTAATGCGTTACTGACCTACAAAACATAGGTTTTGTATGCAGATATTTTATAAGTAGCTTTTGTATTTGGATATTTGTAAAAATTCAATAAAAGTATCTCAATTGACTCTGAGTTTACATTCTTCTTACAAAATACAGATTATGTATGTAGAGCACGCCTTATTAGGTCATTTTTCGTATTTCTCAGTTCAACAATTATCTCAAATAATCTTAATTGATTCGGAGTCCCCGTTCTCACGTTCTGTGGCTAGCAAGTGCACTGCCCTAATCCATTAGCTGATGCAGTCTCCATCAAGGTCAGGCCAAAGATATCAGATGGCGGGAGTATCGAATTAATATCATCGTGTTACTTTGCCGCGATGTTTATTATGTTTTTAGCTTTTCACTGAATAAGTGGCACAATCGTAATCTATCTAAATTTTTTAAAGAGTTTGAGTTTGATTGGTTTTTTTTCACCAATCCGGAATGAACCACCGTGAAGAATGCTCTGGGCATCCCAGTGTCATGGGGTGAGACCCATGCCCAATATTACGCCATAAAAGGGTGGCAGCCATTATAGTGCTACGTTGGTTTGATGTGTTGTTTGTTAGAGTGGAGTTCAATCGAAATTTGCTCGGGAAGGTATCTTCTTAGCATTGGCAGTTCTATATCCTCGTGGATTGACGTTGCAGTAGGTCACTAATGGGTCACCGATTTGAGGCTATCCCAGCCAGAAGTGGCAAAGAAGCCATAATTTTAAACGACGCCCTCAATAAGGTTTGACGTCAACTAAACTAAATTACTAAATAATTTCTTCTAAATAATATGATTTTATTTTATACCTATAATAACTAGGATTATCTCTAGGAGTAATCAGGAAAATCTTAGGTCTGTTGAAAGATTTTTTTTAATAAGTAGTACCTTGGTGCAGCAACTACTTTCATAATTTTGAATTCTGTAATTTTTAGTGTGAACATAAACAATTAAATCAATAATTAAGTAGGTATGTCTAAATTTCTATCCCTAATATTTTAGTTCGACGTAAAAGCTATTAATTTAATTCAAGAACAATTACTAAAATTAAACTTCAGTAATTATTAAAAACACTATAACTTTATGTTAATCAGTGACGCAACATAGATAATATTCATTCTCACTTTATGTTATGCCGATTACATGTCTATTACAGTCACTAGATTCGTTAATTAGTGATTTATTTATGGTAGAAAGTTCAGTTCATTCGAAAGTGATATTGCGGATATTGCCGGATATCGTTTCAAATCATCGGTCTATAAATTGATTAACACTAAAAATTAATTGCAACTCTTTTGCAGTTTTTCGAGCAAAGTTTTGGAGAAGTTATGTAACTTTTAATTATAATTATTACTAGTGTTTTCCTTAAAGTTGCAATGTCTTCAATTTACACCAAATTCACATCAAAATACAAGTAATATGGACTGAATTGCAAAATATGATTCAAAGAATAATGTTTTTTTCCTCAATTCATTTAGCATTGATTCTTCGAAGAATATGCAAAATGTGTTTCCTAACCGTTCTTGTAAGAAATTTCTCGTGTGATCAACTAAATTTTATTGCTTATAGCTTTATTTTAAATTTTATTGATAGGTGATAAATTTTATGAGGTAGGACAATAAAATGATGTCTTTCTTATAAAAAGAATAAGTTACAAACTTGCTATTATTATTGTTAGTAGGTGAAGGTTACCTCATGATGCTAATCTATTGTGGTACCTACCTACCTAGTCCTAGAGGTTTATCTGGTAACTGCAGCTATCCAATTAAAACTTTGATTATTTATTTACCTAAGTGTTTAAGAACACCCCGAATTGGTTTAAAATATATTAAATTATTTTAAAAAGTCATAATAAATATTAAACAAAAATGGTGATTAAAGAATGATCAAAGAGTTTACATCTGATTAACCATCGTCTCTATTACATTCCACTTGAAATCGGAAGATATGCATCATTTGGCTAAGTTGTGTTTTAAATAAACACAGTCTACTTTCATTTAATAACCACAAAGAAAGATTTCTCTCTGAAATCATCACTTTAAAATTTTACTTTTCCCAAATTTGCGGGTTATGTAACGTTTGAACTTTGCTTGGCATTGCCTTATTAGCTATACTTTTACTTAAAAAATATTACGAAGAATTTTGGCCTAAAATATCGTCTGGTAAAACATCATCATCAACATCGTCGTCATCATTTGTGGTTATTTGCCCAAGTTCTGACGCCGCGCTGTCCGACGATGTTTGACATTCTCCATCGTTGCTGACAGAAGTTGCTGGGCTATGCGTTCTCCAATAAAAGTACCATTAAAGAAGTAACTAATTTAAGTCACTTTTTTTTTACCAAAAATGGGGCCAATTTATAGGCCTGCCTACTGCCTCAGTTCTCAGGCATAAAGTATATTAGATTGAGTCCTGTTTAAAGTAGGATGTAGTTGTCCATTCGTCGCAGTGAGCCAGGTGTGCTTATATTTCCTCTAACAGGCAGTCAAGCAGACACTATTAATGTTTCAGTTATTTATTTGGTAATCCTAATAGACAAATCCAGTCTTCTTTTCCTTATACTCGTAGAAGATCACTATTTTTACAACGCTCCACATTACCAAAGGTAAGCAAATGCTATTTAGCATTAATCCTAACCGATTTTTTTTATGTACAATAAAGTGTTTTTTTTTTCATTTTCAAGCAGGAACGCTAATAGGAAGTTAGGAATGAGTAACACAAATATTGGAGTAGCGTGCCACATTGCGAATACGTTGACCTTACGACAAGTGGCGTCTGTGAGCGTTTGTGTGTGCACTTGGCGACATTATCACAGTACGGTACCGTGCTGTTTAAGTACTTCTACGAAATGCCCAGAAAAAAAGGATTTTATTTTTTCGGTAGGATACTCTTTGTCTGTTTTTAAACACTAGGCCTATTAAGCTACACTAAGCTTTCAGGCAAGCCTTTTAGGCCTGTGCGAAAATTTAACCACAATAGAAACCAAAAATTCGCCACAGAAGATTGACCTATATTTAATTTTTTACGATTTCCAAGGCAATTCGGCGATGTTTCAACTCCTCTAGGCTCCAGTCCTAGAGGAGTTGAATTTTAATTTAGCTCTGGCCTAGGCTTTTATGTCAAATGGTCCATGACACAATAACACGGGTACCGATCATACCAGGTGTGGTCATAGATCTTGCACATTTTCGTCTTTTTTCAAAAAGTCTAACTTAGACTAGCTACAACATATCTATATGTATGGAGGATCACAGCAGTGTGAGTGTTAGAGACTCTGTTGGAGCGAGAGAAAGTCCTCGAGGTCCATTCACAAGCCGCATACAAATATTTGTGACCGCCTACAATACCGAAACGGGTTTGAACCTTTCTCAGTTTGGGCGGTGTTGTATAAAATGTACGGAGTGTGCGGCGGCCTTTATGAGGAGATTTTTTCTTTCTTTTTTGTAATAAGTCCAAGCAAACAGGCAGGCGGACGGGCCACCTGATTGTAAGTGATCCTTGTCGCCTATGGACATGAACAACACCAGTGGAATCGCCAGTGCGTTGTCCAATTCGTTAGGACCGCCATTCAGGCTTTTTGGAGAATTTCGTGTCATAGTTCGAAAAAAAGTGAAAACAGGATTTTTATTGTATTTCAGTTAAAGAGAGTCACCATTCTTGCCGTTAACACACAGGCAGCTCCCCCCATTACCACTTAATGTCATAACCATAGGTGGTACGTATGCCTGTTTGCTGGTTTAATTCATAAAACAATCGATAATACTAAACTACTAGTGTAAGGAGCGGATAGCGTATATGTGCGATATATAAAGCATAGAAATACAAAAAGAAACAGTAAAAAACATAGGAACACACCTAAATTTAGTGGTCACTGTAGTCCATGTACTCAAACGGAAATAACTGAAATATGAGGACTATTAGAATTACTTATACTATTCTGAAATTTAAGTCGATTTGTTCTTTGATATCTATCAAGATTTATTTGGAAAAGCTTATCATCAACCCCAAAGCTTTTTCAGAAATTGGTAGATTATCAAAAATTCAGGGACTGGGACAGGGACAGATAGTTTTTCAGTATAATTTGTAATTCAACTAACACATTATCTACTGCTTACATATCGTACCGCAAAATAGCCACGAACACGAACAGCCACGATCAAACCCCAATATTTATACACTTCAGCTTCTGATGAACAATACCGCTATACATGTTGCATACTTAGCTATCAGTATTTCCCAATAGCGGTGGTTTTACGTCACGTTATCAATTACACTTTGGGCGCATTTACATACATAACCTTAAGTGAAAGTATGGAGCTGGTCCCCACATACTAATGTTCAAAATGTTTTAAGATTCTGACTCCACACACTCGTTGCCAACACTTTTCTCCGAGACATGCCGAGTCGGCAAATAAGCTGAATAAATTAGTCAATGGAACTTGACCAACCCCTCTTCGATGACCAAAGAGCAAAGATTCGTAGAACTGCACCTACATTTTATTCGAACTGAAGTACATTTTTAGCTTAACTTTATACATGCTCTCATGAATTTAGATTTTAGATAAACATGTTCATAGTAAGCAAAGTCTAGTTTGACGTTAATCAGTACGAAAACTTGAAATCATGCGGTCAATTAATTAAATAGCTATTTGAAAGAATATTAAAAGTAAGATTATATTATTTAGTGCAAGTGTAAGAAAGAATAGGCCAAGTTAAAAGCTAATTTCAATCTCTACAAAAAATTGAAAAAGAGAACGTCTGCTGCGTCTACATCTTTGTCCACGGTGGCTACCATCACTACTTTCCTTCCTTGCATGTGTGACGTAACTCTATAAAAGAGAGTGCGGTGAAGACGCCGCCGCTATACCGTTTCCGTACGCTAGGCAGGGGCATAGCGTCCCGACCACCGACATAGACACGCGAGCGGAACTCTTCCGCTGGAGCCCTCGGACTTAGTGAAAAAGTCAAAAGGTGAAGTGCCCTTCGGACGCCCAGTGCATGTTTGTGATGTGTTGGTGTTAGTGTTGTGTCGTGGTAGCCACAGTGTCCTGCGACGGCGGCCCGGAGGCTGGCACTGTCGCGATCGCGGTGTTGCAAGCGGTGATGATTAAAGGCCCCTGTTTGTTTCAGATCGAGATGAGGTCGTTGTTGTTGTTAGCGGCGGTGTGCTGCTTAGTGTTGTCGGCTTGTGGGAGTCCCATTTCGCGGCAGGATGAGGAGAAGGCAGTGAGCAGACAAGCGGTGGCCCCGGCGGCGCCCGCACCGGCGGCTTCCTCCGATGATGATGATGATGACGACGACGATGACGATGATGACGTCGATTTAGACGATGCATTAACTGGAGATGGTAAGTGTTAATCACGCAATGATTTTAAAAATACGTGTGTTTTTATTTGAACAACTTGGGTACAATTAAAGAAGGTATTCATAAATTAATTAGGAATTAAGTCTGCTCACTATTAACTAAATAAAAACTTTAAAGAAATAAGTTATAAGAAAGCTACAACTCCCTCAAGTGATATCGCCTCAGATAATTTAATTAGTTAAGTATTTTAACAAAATTATTTTAAACTTAAGAGTACTCACATTAACAATATTTTTAAAATAAAGTAGATAGAAGAAAAATCTACAGACGACAGTCGATGAAAATTATTATATGAATTTAATTAGGATTGTGGACTAACTAGCACCATCAATAAAAAAATCAACATTGTGAGCAAATTAAGAAAAAAAAATAGACCATAATAATATATACATAGTGCAGTAGAAAGCCCATGGACTTTAAAATTTGTTTAACAAATAAATATAAATGAGGACCACAGTCAAAGAACTTAATCGTAAGAATTAAGCGTTGAGAGAACAAGTAAACTTTTCACATATCTTTTTATTTACATATCGTGTCCGTTGGCGCGGCTCGCGACTAGTTGATTAGTTTTACCGTTTAAATAAACAGGAGTTGTAACGGTATACATACCTACCTTGCATGATCATCGTTTCAGAGTACTGGTAAATATTTAGCATGTTCATCTATCCGACCAACTCAAGTTTACGATTAATAAAGTTATAATAGCAGCCTTTATAGAGCACAAGCTATGCACAATTGCACACCTGGCCAATAAATAGGATTCCATTTGCGATCAATGAGTCAATAGCTAATAACATCATGATTTATGATACAATACCTATTGCTATTACAAGTTCATTTTTATGTTTACAAATTGAGGAATAAATCTTAGCACTTGCCTTCGAATTCAAAGGTTTTCAAATCAACCGAGCTAGGCTATTACAAAATATTACGTACCCAATCAACTTTCTATTGGCAAAAGTTTGATTGGAAGCAAATTCGTAGTGAAAAGTGTTACGATTGATCGATAAAAATTCCGTAGAATCAGGACGCGGGCGCCCGCGGAATGTGAGCCGAGAAGCGTGACAGGTGCTCTCATTCGTTAATTAATTCAAACAGAGACTCAATCAGAGAAAATGATGCTCCCCGGCTTTCTAACGAAAGCCTTGAGTCAGGATGTCACGCTCCGCCGCGCCTAACTGTTCGCTCTACACTTCATTTGCGTTAAATTAATTGTAAATCTCAGATAACTTTTAGAGAAAAGGTGTGTTTTTAAAGGTGGTAGAGACGCAAGAGCTCGCCCGGGTAAGTACCACCGCCACCCTCATAACCCGCCGTGAAGCAT
>DWIY01000048.1:0-20228 GCA_018248615.1 Erynnis brizo brizo
AAATTCCCGGAAACAAAGAAGGGGCAATAATTCGTCAGTTGAACCGATTGAGAATGTCCGCGCGAGTAATTACACCGCCGCGGGGCCCCCATGATGCGGCTGCGTTCAGAGCCACGATGGGAGATGATGAAAACGAAGGAACCAACAATGAGAGAAAAACGAAGCAAATCGTTCTAGAGAAGAAAATGAATTAGGTATTATTATTATAGTACTTAAAAACACAAAAACAAATACTGTTAATGATGACTTTTATATCAAAGACGGAAGAGGTAAACGAGGAACAGGCAACAAACAATTCGTCAGATGCAGAACCAATAAAATTCAGAAAGAACAGAACTAATTACACTGCCCGGGGACCTCTTTTGACGGGTCTTTGAGTCACGGTGGTACAATACCAACTAGGGATGATGTGGAGTACAAAGAAGAAAAGGCGTTTAAAAAAAACTAAAAGTCACTTAAGAAGTAATTAATAACGGGAAAGGCCGGATATTATATAAAAAAAAAAACAAATAACACTGAAGTAAAAAGTACATTTTTTAAGAATAATAAGAAAGAAAACTGGTATTCGAAGAATAGAAAAAGGTTTAAGTCCAAAGATTAAGATTTGAACATAGACTCAGTATGAAAACAAAATGTGAAACCTCAAAAGTATGCGCGGTATTCAATAACTCTCGCAAATACTCGATAACGAAACAACGATGATCTTAATCACAACAATAATGGCAAAATAACGCTTTTAAAATTCCTTCCTCCAATTTTAAAGTCTAAAAATGTTAATTTAATTGGGAATGATCCAAAACGCTCTCTGTATTCTCCTAGAAATCGTGATAAATATCTATTTCGTTAGAAATATCGGCCTATTATCTTGAACAACTACAGATTTATTGTTACCAAATTACCTATTCGGTTATTTTCATATGTTTTCCGAATGAATTCATGATTTGTCTTCATATTAGGTGGCTTAAAAATGTAAAAAAGTAAATGTATAATCTCCTCTTTAAATGATCTTAGAATACATTTTTGGAAAACTAAACCCTGATGCATAATAATTCAAATAACTAGAGTTCTAGATAAAACGAGTCAAATTATACTGTAAAGTAAAAATTAAAACATCGTTATTGAAAATAAACCCGTCAGATTATCAGATGAAACAGCATCACGATTAAGGCGCAGGATGATTCCAAAAAGAAGTAAGTGGTGAACAATGTAGTGAAATAGGACCCTTAGTCTATGATAGCTTTCATTTTAAAGAGCTTTGTCTGCAGCGGGAATAAATTATACAGTCCGATATAGGCGTCCCGATATAGTCCTTAAAGAGGACATTTTAATAAATTTAAAATAACGATTATCGTTGTCTGGCAGAGTCGTGATTTCGTTAGGTTCGTGGTTGGGTCTAGGGCCGGAATAAGTCGTCACGAGCGATTACTAAATTAATTAGGAACCAGCTCGGATGTAGATTGCGCCTGAGATTATTTTCCCACACGACCCGGTGGTAAGATCTCGAGATTTTGTAACTATTGTCGAGTCGAGTGTCCGACCGAAACGTAACGTCACGTACGCGTGTCTACTATTTATAAATTATCAACGATTGCGACGCCCGATTCGGTGAGCGATAATCGATAAAATCTTCATAAAGATCCAATTATTCTCTTGAAATTTACTGCTGGATTATATCTGGAGTTATTGCGACGGCCCGTGTCCAAATAATATCGGGTGAATTTATGTTCGATCGGCAGTCGGTAATAAGACACAGGGATGATGAACGATAGGCGGTAACGCGATCCGCGGATAACACTCGTTTTTCTCACTTGTATCTTAAAACGTATCTTTATGGATGTGCACAAGAATATTTAATTCATATTTTTGATTGTACATTCGAGTGGACGCGAAAGTGTTGTATTATGTTGAGCGAATTCAAAAAATATTGCCCTTGTTAAATACGAAATAGTTTATAAATATATTATTTTGCAAGCAGAAAATATATCAAGCTTAATTATTTTATTATTTCGAAATTTTCTGCTTTTTTTCTGTCCAGTTTGGAACACTTTTGTCATCACGAATTTTTATGGGTCTAAATTCTGCATAAAGAATTAAATAGAAAACTTTGGAGACAGTTTTTGCACAGCGTTTGCATATTATATTCCCCCCCCCCCTTTATTACTTCTCTTCATAGTATTCAAGATTGCAACTCATGCAATGGTTTCGAAATTCTTAGACTCTCTTCACAACGATAAATGGTTACAAAATATGTAACCACAGAAAGTAACCACGTGATTAATATAGGACCATCTGTCATGGAAAACACATTGTTGGAGTACCTACTACAGAGAGACACGACGGTCAATAGTAATAGCATACCAGTATTTTTATAATAACTATAGTAGTAAGAAAGTTAAGTATCCTATACCTAGTATAGTCTTTAATATAGCACATTTAACCTCCAATAAGATCGAGCCCCTGTCTAAGATTATAAGATGCATAGATTCTGCAGATTAATATAAGAGCTCTTTTACTTTGTTTCTTCAGCAAGTACTGACGCTTAACGGAAAGAAAAAACTTGTTAAAACCTTGGGAATACAGTCAGTATTAGTTGGAACTGATAAATTTCTCGTTCCCACGCAAAGTACGTTTGTACGAATCTAAGTAAGTTTGAGTGGCTTCAAAAATGGTACAAGCCGCGCTCTCATTCTGATTTCTGACCGTTAAAGAAGGCAATGGGAAGATATTGGATTCTGAAGGTCCAGAACCGGACTGAATGATGTTGATTAGGGAAGATGTATGCCTAACAGTTGATTTAAAAATCCAATTGT
The DNA here is from genome assembly GCA_018248615.1 of Erynnis brizo brizo. Taxonomy (NCBI): domain Eukaryota; kingdom Metazoa; phylum Arthropoda; class Insecta; order Lepidoptera; family Hesperiidae; genus Erynnis; species Erynnis brizo. The sequence continues at coordinate 2,811 of DWIY01000048.1, forward strand.
CGGAAAAGAAGCAAAGACCAGACCAACTGGTAGTCTTTCAGGAACTTTCAGAGAATTTTTTTTTTAGCAGTTGATGAAAGTTTGTGACGTTTTCGTCCTTTCGCTTTGATTTAAAAGCCGATGAATGGAATACAAGTACAGATAGGTGAGAATGAAAGCTAGACTTCCCAACACGGGATTGAAACGGACCAAGCTTTTGAATTAGCAGCCGAAATGAAACAATTATCCGTTGCGCAGAGCAATTACTTCGCCGCGTCTGGCCCATATCTCACGGTTGTTTTGTAACGTTAGCGAATCGAGATGTGTTTTAGTTGTTTAAGAAAAATGATGCTGAATGTCAAAGATATTAAATTATGTAGGTGTACTTCCGTTTTTTGATGTTATGTTTTTGGTGTTCTCTTGTTGTTCTCGATTTTGTGTCAAAAACAAACAGCAGAGACGAGGAGTTAGGTCTGATCGGATAATTTTCATAATCCATTTTTTAACAAAAGTTTAACTACTTATATTAGTGGTTATCAGCAAAAGTGTAAGCTATTTGAAGAGTAATTTTGTTGAAAGTTTACGGTTTTAAACTGAAAGTTGATCCACAATAAAATTTATTTAAAGATTTACGAAACGAATATGATAACTGCTCATAATTTTTTTATTTAACTTTAAGTGAGATAACATTTAAATCATTGCTATAAGATTCGTACAGTTAAATTAACTCATTATATACCGTTTAAAAATTCGGCTACTGTTATGAATGGTTTTTATTAGCAAAGATAAGCCCTGATATACGCAAAGGGTAAGATAATATCTGACTCGTAAAAATGAATTTATTGGCTTAAAACAACGCGAACCACACGTCCAATAATTTTCGTTTTTGTAAGTGCAAGAATACTTTTGAAAATCTTATAATTTCATTTTGATATCATTATTCGTAATTAACTTGTGTTATTTGTGTGTCGGCTCCGAAATTTTTAATTTTTAATTGTGTAACCGAAGATATAAAACAGTCATAACTTCTTAATATTAAAGTTAATGTTTTATGTAAGCTTCAACGGTTTTTTGATTGGTTAAATAAACTTGCTAAGTAACTTCAAAAGTAGTGACACAGAATCGAAAGTTCCAAATATGGCTTCGTTAATACTAGGCGCACATATACTGCGGAGAGGTCTTGGGACGTTCTTGACTTCTTACTCAGTAAACAGGTCGTCTTGGAACTTTACGAATTGAATAGGCAGGCATACGTACTTCATATTAAAAATAGAAAAAATATCATTGATTTGCTCGCTGCAATCGGCTAACAAAGAAAAAAGTTGTTGCTTTAATTAATTGTTCAAGTCTATTTAATTAAATTCCAACAAAAGGAAGGCTATAGAAATTGACAATCGCTGGTGCCAGACGCAATGGATTAATTGCATTTTTTGCCAATGTTCCCAAGAGTTACCGCCTAAGCAAGCCATTAACTAGGAGTTCACGACTCTGCAAGAGTATTGACCATTATAACGAGACCTCTACGCTAACTACTGTTTCACTTCATTAAGGTTAATGCGCTCTGGTCGCAGGCAAGAGAGGTCGGTGAGGTGAAGATTGATTGGCTAGTGGGAAGGGAACCTAGCGTGTCGGCCCGCCTCCCAGCGACCGACACCTAGCGTGAACGCCTCACTGTTATGCGAGCCTAGTACTCGGTGTCATTTCTGAGCCAGTTTCGAAATAACTCGTCTCGCTTTATTTTCTACTTTCTAATCGGTAAGGTTCAATCGATTATGTTAATTAATCGTAAAGACATACGTTTGTCTGTTAAAGGTGACTTTGATATTGAATGAAATGAATATTCCCATGCAAAACGGACTCGATATTTATGTTCAAAAATTCATTCTAACATCAATCTTGAGCGCGGCCTAGACAGATGACAGGCGGTTGCACTGATTACCCGACGATCGACAGTGTCTCGATGTCTGTGCGACTAATCGGCGAATTTATCGGTCGGACACTAGTTCGTTAGGCGTCGGAGTGTATCAAAGGGTTCCCGGGATCACGACTAAAATGTTCACGAGGCGAGTTTTCGAGAAAATCGGTCGTAAATGCGCACGATTATGAAGGACCACATTACTCGAGTGTCGGTCAAGTGTAACAAGCGATTGTTTTGCCGAATCAGCCGGCGATGTGACCACGATTCTCCGAACTCGGTCGGGAGATATTCGGGAATGTTTTAAATGGCTACGGCTCGTGTTTACCTAACTGGGTGTACTTTAAAGTAAATTTAATCAATGAGCAAACGAAATCTGCTTAATTAAAAATCAATTCAGCGAAGTATCCCAAACTTTTAAATTAAACGGCATACCAGGTATAATTACGGCAGAGGCACGCAGAGAGGAGTATTCTTTACAAAGCGCCAACCAAACGTTTCGACATTTTAGCCAAACTGTGACATTATTACGTTTGAGCCAAGATTTTTTTTATGTCAAAATGGAGTGTCAGGATATCCGAAATGGGACATCTAAAAATTTGCGTCATTTTATTTTAATGTTGCTTTTATTTTGGCGAGAATGTCATGTCACTTAGTGATATTATATTATGTATAGTCTCTAGTTCTCTACCAACATATTTTTCCAAGTGTTTGTACAAGGCTTCGCTTTATAGTTTGACCAAACTGTGGCATTAAAACGTTTGAGCTTATAAATAGTTAATTGAATTTCAAAGGTGTGCAAGTCTGTAAGTCCAGGTGAATTAAAATACACGGATGCCAATGAGGTGTACGACGTTGATATATGTAGAGTTGTGTAATTTTTTACATTTTTCCCATAATTGGCCATTATATCTTCTTAATGAACAATAACACTTGACGTGGACATCTGGTTCGCTCGAAGTGCTATAAATAACACTTTTTGTCTTGAACGATGTAAGAGGGACAATTATTGTGAATCAATCAGTGCTCGATAAATCCTTATCGAATTACGCGAGAACCGGAGGCATTGTTGATTCAATGAGTTCTTAAATAGTACGCTATACTGCATTAAGGCGTGGACTTTCGAGTGGTTGCAGTTTTTATCATTTCGTATAGCAAAATTTTTTGGGCCAATAAAATGTTACTGAAATATTAAAGAAATTTTTTAAAATTATTTTATTTTATGTTTTTTTAGTTTTGTCTGACTTTGCTTAAATTAAACTTTTTTTAAGTTTTTAAATACATTTAAAGGTAAACGTTTGTAAGATATGTCAACAATCTGTATCACGTCCAAAGCCTTTAAGTATGCGGGTATTGACGCCGGATACTCTCTATAAATTAAGCTAAGCCTAAGCTACTAGATGAAAAAATTCATCATTCACGAAATTGGGTATTGGGAGGGAAAAACATTGTAGAGTGTGAAAAATTTGAGTTAAGAGTTATAATACCTAGAGATTCAGGAATAAATCAATTTCCAAAATTCTTCTAAACATTACGCCACTCAATATTATTTACATCATCATTAATTATTCTTTTAAGCCGGATTTTTTATCGGTAAAGCCTGCGCCTTTACCGGGGATGCGATATCGCGTTATTAATTACGTTCTAAATAGAGGCGGACGGTGTATCAGAGCTAATAAATACGCAGCAGATAAGAGATAAGGTTTGCGTTCTTCAACCAACACGCACAATGTGGTCTTGGATCGTATTACACTTGCAGATAGATCCGGCCATTATCGCTTGTAATGAGCGGTATTGAGCGCCGAACACGGGACGAGCGCAGTGGGGCGCCAAGTTGCGGGCTACCGGCGGAGTAAGATGGTTTTTTGATAGTAGATGGTTAGGTACTTGCAGAAATAAATTTTTGCCTGAAATATTAAATTTCGTCTGACACCGGCGACTTTGAGCGAAAAGTTTAACTGTTCGTGTGTCAACGGTTCAAACTTGTCATTCGTTAAACTTATTTTGCAAAAATGCCATCTGTAATTTTAAATAAAGTATATTTTGGATAGGACAAGTTTGATAGTGATCCTGGATCGATCAGGATATAGATAGAAGGATAAGAGATAACACGCACAATGCGGTCTCAGATCGCATCACATTTGCAGATAGATCCGGCCATTATCGCTTGTAATGAGCGGCATTGAGCGCTGGACACGGGACGAGCGCAGTGGGACGCCAAGTTGCGGGCTACCGGCAGGGCTCTATAGGTTTTTGAATTAGGTACACGAATAAAGTTTTTGTTATACGACCTCTCGCAAGACCACCTGAAAGTGTTTGTGATTGTAGCTAATGCACCTGATCTAAAGTGGACCCATGGAAACCCATGTCTAACCTCAAATGAGATAGGAGTCTGATTTATCGTAGACGGCGACTCATGAGAACAGATGTGCGCCCGCGTGAAATGAAGTATGTATAATGAAAAGTGCTACGTTTGAACTAGAACTACGTTGAAAGTTTTTAGAATTTATTAAAGCACTGAGACTAAATTTTGGGTATAGTGATTTAGCGCAGATAGTTAATGCTTAAAAGTATATTTTGTAAACCCCATTTCGAATTATGTTACACCATAGTATACTATGTGTCGAGTTCCATTCAAATAGTTCAGTAACAACCTATGAGAATTAGAATTTAAAAAGGATCACACTTTTATTTATAATTACTACGCCTTGGTTAATGATTGGGCCAGATAGTTCTCGTAAGTGTGACGGGATCCGGTTTGCTCCGGGATCACTCCGTGGGAGAAATATTGCGATTCGTTTTATACCGTTCCTTTAAGTTATTTTTATGCGTAGGTTACATTTTTAGTTGTGGCGAATATTTGCTGATAAATCCCATGAAACAAAACATCCAAGGTCTCTTCTTGATCTTGAGTGTGATGGTTTCATCAAGAACATAAAATTCTTTACAAAGTAATTCAGGTGATTGAGATCACCGCCACCTTAATACGCCGTATGGAGCAACATTCTTACGTTCGCTTGAAAAGGTTCAGTTGCAACTGTTAGGCAGTCAATATAGAAGTTCTTTTATTGTAACCATTTTGAAGGAAGTCCAATTACAGAAGTATTTTTATCGGGTATTTCATCTTTAGGTTAAATAATATGGTCGGTCATAGATTTCAATGCCCACTTCATCAGATGGTGTATTCGCTTCAACTTTTCTAAAACTTTTCTAAAAAAACCGCTAGCGTATACTTGAAATACACCGGAGTTTTAAGACCCTTTTTGCGAAATATATTTGCTCATCCAAGTAATTTATTTAAAAATGCCAATGTAAACACATTCTACCTTTAAAACTACGAAACTCGCCCAAGCATATTTTACCCGTTTCCTTAATTATAATCTAATGGATGCACAGGGAGTGGATAACATAATTTAGATTACGAATACACGCGCATTAATCTTTTACGTTGAAAAAAGTTTTAAAAATTCAAACGTCTGGACATACTAGTAACCGACACCTGCGTTCAACTGGTTCGATCGAAATAGTCCTTCAGGTGTCCCATCTAAACATGTCGGCGTGGTCACAGTAAATTAGAATTGTTTACACGCCTCATGTAAGTGCTCATGAAATTGAATTCTGTTTGCTTATGAATTTTGCAAGAACTTGTGATAGGAGTTGTCATTGTTGCGAATTGGTAGTGAATTTAGAGGTCGGTGGTTTGGTTGGTTTTGTGACAATGTTTGATAGAGCGATGGCTCTGATTATACGTTTGATCTGATGACGAAATAAGGCAGGTTTCTTTATGATTCATATCAAATTTTTTGAAAGATATACAAAGTACAACTAATACCCTTTTCTTAGGAAAGGGTGGAATTAAATCTTATGATATAGGAATCATTAGAAAATTTAAAATTAACGTATTCATAATTAAACTCCTACAACTCATTAGGAAACCTGTGGTTCTATTTGTGAACCAAAAATTTCAAGAAACATCTACAAATCGTATCTAAACGAAAGGCAAGTATTGACTAGTGTTGATAACGAAAAATCAAAATCGTGGAACCGCGGCCTTCATCGCATCTTCGTTATTCGTACTCAGATGTAATCAGCGCGATGTTGCAAAAAGCTATCGGAGACTCCCGCGCCCACCGTAGCGCCCGAGAGCCAGCCAGAACCCAGCCAGCGGGGCCCCATCCATAATGTATCGCCACTCATACATAAAACATTAACGAGTCACTTTTTATTTGATTGCGTCCGAGAGAGCACGCCGCGTCGCATTCGTTTTTTCGTCAATTAAAAAATCCACCAAACATCCAGATTTCGCTGGGAAAACTCGACGTGAGCCTCCGACGCGCGGGTGGAGCCTTTTTGCCACCACCGTTTCCCAGAACGAGGGACGTTTTGACGTGGAACTGCATTTTGATGTGCACACGGCCATCCCAAGAATTTCGTTTTAAAACATCTCTTTTTGCCACTGATAAGTTTGTTGTTGCTAAGGGGCCATTTTCCCAGGATTGGTTGTCGTTACGAAAAAAGGTCGTCAATAGGAGTCCCTCCCTTCATCACTCTCCTTCATCCATCATTGTACCACCCGCTGGAAGCCACCACCATCCACACTGACAGTCAGTGTAGATGGTGGTGTGTCAGCCTACCACAGTTTCTCACCCTCGTTTCAGCCACGTACCTATCTTTGTACATACAATTATAAACTGTGAACCTTTTTTCTGAGGTATTTTCGCAGGACTCTGACAAGGGTTCTCGAAAAATAAAACTTGCACCGACAATTATCCAGGGATGGTTTGTCAAAAGTCAACTTGACAGTTTACCCTGAAGTGGCGCGTATATTTGTTTTGTTCCATAAAAGTCAAAATGTTTGAACTGCACCGCCGATCACGTCTATTCGCGATTCGTAGAGTAGACTCAGTCTCAGAGTAGTAGTCAGTCAGTACAGCAGCGGCCGCCCACGCGAGCGGTCGTGCGGCATCAAACAACAAAGTCACTGCGTCGTCACGTGCGCGCCCACAAGACGCCTACCGACGCATAGCGTTGCGAAAAAACTAAATCTCGACATTACTTCCATTTTAACCTTGAAATTTAAAGCCTCCGTTAAATTACTTATTATACGTGGGCCAGTTAGGACGCCGCTTGCCCCCGGTCCCTTTTGTTCATTGTATTCGAGGCATTTAAGGCTCTCGAATTGTCATGCAGCGGAATTAAATCACGACAAGCTCTAACGACTTAAAAATGTCACACAATAAAAAGGTTTCACCATAAGCTGGATATCGAACATTTGTTCGAGAAAAAATCTAGAGCGATCTTCTGGTGCATTACAAGGAGCATTAAGGCGGTCATAATTGTGCATAAACGCAGCACCGCAAGCTCGGTAATGAACCATTCGGATAATCTCAATAATTCTCGAGTCGCGTGTTAGTCGTTAATTAAGCTATTTGTCAGGTGGCGGGACAATTTACATTTCTCCTGGAGTCCCGAGGATCCGCTCGGGCGGGAGCATGGAAACGACGTATTATTATCCTTTTAGGGAGGGCGGCATCTCTAAGAGGCGCTTGCCTTCCGAACCTTTTATTGGGACCACCTGTGTTCCTTCGCTCGGACGTCTGAATTGTCCAGTAAATAAGGTTAGCGCAATATTTATACGTTCCCCTTAATGCTATTTAGTGGCACTGTTGTTCATTTGCATAATATGGAAATGGGGCCCATTATTTAGCGCGAGAAAAATGTTATAAATTGATCTAAGTCGTCCGCATTGAATTCTCGCCACCGGACATTCTGCGGCGGCCGCATCTTTATCCCGAAACAAAGAAGCGATCATCGACATAAACCTCGGTCCGATTGCAGATACATTAACATGTAAGCAACGGGCACTGGTACATCTTGTCGGACAGAGGTATAAAAATGTCTCGCGAGCAACACAATTCATGGGAACTCGTTCTGGTCACCGACGGGCCATCAAGTTGGTTCAGCTCGCAGGTGAAATGTATTGACAACTGGTCTTCCTTGATGCATATCGGCGTGATGGTATCGTGGCCGCGGCGCTTCAGTCGGCTCCTGTTACCCTCGGACCCGTTGCATTGTGGAGATCACAGATAAAGCTTGTTTATTTAGCACTAAAATTTATTCAGCCATGAGAGGCCATTAAGAAAAGAATTATTAACAGTCCGACAGGTTTACGTTCATAAGCTCCGGTAATAGCGCGCTGAGTTATGTCCTTTTTTTCGCATGTTCCAGTAATGAATTGAATGTTAATAATATTTAATAAATTCATTTTTAATATCGCTCCGTCGCTTACAAGTTATAAAAGCGCGCACTCCCCTTCGATCCGCGGCGCGGCTACGTTCTGAGATAATTGGATGTGGTTTAGTGCCGGGTAATGTTTCTCAATGAACTTCATAAATCAAGGTCAAGTTAGCGCCTACAAAATGATAGTCTGCACGGACAACATTCGATAAATGGTAATAGGCGAGCAGGAAACTTATGGAAGTCGGTCGGCTGACACAATAAATTAAGGGCATGGCGGGACGGCCATTCATAAAGTAATCTCGCTGGTTTATGAATGAAACTGGCAACCAGCCTATAAACGTGTAATTATTGACACCACGGCTATTGATAGCGATACCGGTCACATAAAATTTGCATGTGACACTAGGTTTCATCTAGTAACTATAGATTGCATACTTAAAAGGCACAGCTCTATTGAATCAAGGATTGCCTATTGTTCCGCGGATTGGGCATTGTCGGCCCTAGAATCTATTGTTGTGTTATTAGGATCTGGTCCTTTGATTCGATCTTCCTTTTGTGTTTTAAATGAAATAGCTACTTACAATTCAGTGGCTTTGTGCGGGCTTAATGAGTTTAGTTAGCTTATCGTGGACAATTTATATTCGGATGCGTGTTTATTTCTCGATATGATGATAGCAATAAAAGCGTACGTATATAAATTTCAGTATTTAAAGCGTATTGTTCCAGTCTTAATGCTCGATGGGCATTAATTTTGTTCTCAATGCTTTTGTGCTTCGAATAGTTATCATACTGTGTGTTTCGTTGAGTGTGTACACAACAGGTGTTAAGTGGTTTTTCTTGAACGCAATTCTCATAGTACTGAAGCAACGCAAATCGTTCCAGTGATCAGTAATTATTGTTAAATCGTCGTTTACGCTAATCGCTCTTGTCGCCAGTAACCTGTCGCGGGCTCGGTCGCCTGCAGCGTTGCAATCTTTGATTATGTGCTGAATGACAATTTCAATATCGCCAGTACAGATTTTTGCTTCGTAAACACGCCAAACAACATTCACTCGGTTTTCATTAACGGCTAATTGTTGATAGAGCGAGTCCTGCATAACAACCATCGTGATTGAACTTAGGGTGTCGATCATGTGTAATAAGTTGTAATCTATTTCATCACAATTTTAAATGAAACTAGATGTATGATACGTGAGAGGAACATCTACGTCTACTTTAGCTGTTTTGGCGTTCTTAATATTACGTTTTGTATTTATAAAATGTTTTGCTTCTGCAGTAATTAACTTTTATCCAGGATACCACTTAAGCTCAGATACCGTATCATTGTTATCTTTCGCACACCTCCCAGCCATCGTCCGTTCCAAATTCCCTCGTATATCAAGGCGACGCAATTTACATATTGTACCGCTATTCAAGGAAAGATCTTCGGACTGGTCCGTACTGAATCATTACCTTTTTTTCGTAATCAAGTTTCGAGGCGCATCTGAGGAGGACTTAAAACAAACAAGTAACAGGCGACGCCAATCTTAATTCTGCGTTTGAGTTACGGCAATTTGGTCCTTAAAGTGTTTATAATTGATGAGTTATTATAGTTCTTTCGCGTGTAGCTTCGCGTTTTAAGGTACGTCTGTCGTTTTCGTGTGGTTTAACCGTGATTAAGCCCGTGGCTTCCGATCGCGTAGTGCGAAATAATGAAGCGAGTTCGGCTTTCACTTTTCGATCATTACGGGCGTCTCGAACGTAAATGGGAGTGAGGGATCGGCAACCCCTCGGAGATGCGCGTCAAGATTCTCAACTCAATTATTGAAAAATCTGAGAAGTAAAAGCGCCGTAATCGTATACAGGAAATAGAAATTATCGGCGTTCCTACACCTGAACGCGCCGATGATGATATTAAACTGAACGCATCGGTGGCATAGCAGAAATTTCTTTAAGAATACCGACAAATACACCGTGTAGAGTTTTTAATACGACCAACAGCTGTAGCTAAGAGGATTACTAACAAACATAAGTACTAATATAGTATTTTAAAAATAGGCACATGAATGTATTTAATGTCAGTGCGTTTTTAATAAAGGCTTTATGATGACGCGCCATTAGCGAAATGCCTGTAAACGATAACCTAATCCTGGATGAATGTTACAACGAATACGAGGTCGTTAAGGAACCTGACGCTAAGCCCGTCCGTTGAAGTTCTGATAGCGTAACTAACAAACTAATGTTCTTCTGCACGTGATGCCGTGTTATAATGACGTACCGGCTGCAAATTAAGAGTACCCCAACCCCACAAACGATTAAATACGAAACACAGATAACTTATATAAGCTGCTTTAAAAATAAATAAAATTAATAACGTTTATGCGATTTGCGAATTTTTTTAGAGTTCTTATCTAGACAACAATTCTGCCAAGAGAAACTTATATGAATCCTTCTACTATTATAAACAAAGAGATTTAACATAATAGTTAAATGTCTTTGATTATAAATAGGGTGGATGGATGGATGAATGTTTGTTACTTTTGAACAGATTTGGATGAAATTGGGTATGTATGTAGTTTATAACCTGGATTCACATATAGGATACTTTTTATCCCGCTCAGGACCAAGTTCTAAAATCCACGCGGATGACGTCGCGGGCAAATTCTAATATAAAGTTAAAGATACAATCTTCGGAATGAATATATTTTGGTCCTACCTTACCTACCTAAAAGAGTTATATTACAGCTTAGCTTATCATTTTCATGGAACAAGTGTCTTATGCGAGCAGATGCGTACTAAAGCAGTTAGTATTCTGAAACAGCTTTACATATCACTCGACATTGATGTTGAAAACACGTTCGAGAGCTTAAAAGTCTTTAATCCCGTTGGCGGTGAACTGGGCGACCTTTATGCAAATGGCATAAGACCATCCTTGCCTTACAGGTACGATGACGTGTAGATCTCGAGATGGCAAACAATGCCACGTGGCTCCGTACGCTCGGGTAGGCCGAAGACGGCCCGTTTAGACCTTTTACGATTAATCCAGTCGAGAGCTGCCCACAAATATGGCAACCCTGTTTCATAACCTGTTTTTGGGGTTTCCTCAGACCCTGGTGTAACATTATGCCGCGGTTGTGAGACTACACGTGCTTTATCAACCTTCGCTTCGATACTGCCCTTTTTTGGACGACGGTCGTTATTATGATTTCGGCCTATTTACGGAGACTAGATTAGCATCGTTCGAGTTTTATCAGCCGTTTATCGGACGAATCTCTTTGTCTGCAATCGATTGGCATTCATTCTCATTTGCCAATTAGGTCATAGCAATGCAAACAAGGAAGAGGAAATTATTTCATGTGTGCTTGAAAGTACCTATTATAAGTAGCATGCACTTGTGATACCTTATCAATAAATCATGCAGTTTTTTCTTGTTCAGTTTTTCTAACAACAAGACTTACAAGGATCTATGTTAAGTCTTGTTGATGGTTAGTGAAATGAAGTCGTCTGATATCCTAATGGGTTTGAAAGTCACCATAGCAATGAACACATAAATAATAACGATTGGACAGTCGGAGATAATTGTATTTATTAATGTTTCTTATCGCATCTCTACGCTGGCTCCGAGAGAGATCTATCTGGGATAAGATCTCACATATATCAAAATCGACAGTCGTAATGCTGCCATCGAACCGGAGTTTCCTGAAAAGCAATAAATGTTAATGATTGCCGTTTAGTTGTGCGCCGGCGTCACAGAAAGGCCTGGATGTGAAAATACTAAGATCGGTTACTGACCCGTTGCCGATACACTTCTTCTTCTTCTTCTTCTCCAGCCTTATTTCGTCCACTGCAGGACATAGGCCTCCTCAAATGCACGCCATCTACTACGGTCTTGCGCCATCCTTATCCAGAGTCTTCCTGCTACTGCGACGATGTCGTCGCTCCAGCGTGTAGGTGGTCTCCCTTGGCTACGCCTGGTAGTCCTTGGCCTCCATTGCAACAGGATCCGTCCCCAGCGTCCGTCGATGGTTCGACTGATATGGCCGGCCCATCTCCACTTCAAACTAGCCACTCTGTGAGCTATATCGAGCACTCCGGTTCTTCTCCTGATTTCCTTGTTGGGTACTCGGTCCAACAAGGAGATACCGAGCATTTTCCTCTCCATAGCCCTCTGCGCGACTTGAAGTTGGTGGATTATGGCTTTATTAAGAGACCAAGATTCGCAGCCGTATGTCATTACTGGCAACACACATTGGTTAAACACTCGACGTTTGAGACACAGAGGTAGCTTGCTAAGGAAGACATCGTCCAGTTTTCCGAATGCTGCCCAACCCAGCTGAATTCGGCGGTCCACTTCTGTTGTTTGGGAGTGTTTACCGAGACACAGCTTTTGTCCGAGGTAGATATAGTCTGAGACGCGTACGACCTTTTGACCATGGACTGATATTTCGCTAACGCCGTTAGTGCACATAAATTGGGTCTTTGAGATGTTCATTTTCAAGCCCACGGCCCTCGATGCATCGTCCAGTTCCTCTAACATTGTCTGAAGCGTGTCGGTGTCCTCAGCAAAAATGATGACATCGTCAGCAAATCTAAGATGGGTGAGATGTTTACCATCGATTGGAATCCCTTTCTCTGTCCAATTAAGTAACTTGAAGACATCTTCAAGTGCGGAGGTAAAGAGTTTAGGTGAGATGGTATCACCTTGTCGTACTCCGCGTTCAACTTTTACTGGCTCTGTCAGTTCGTGTAGTTTGACTCGTAGGGATGCACCTCGATAAATTTCTTGGATGACTTGTATGTAACGGTCATCGACAAGAGCTCTTTTAAGAGAGTTTATGACAGCCCAGTGTTCAATTGAGTCGAATGCCTTTTCATAGTCAACGAAGGCTACAACTATGGGCTTATTGTACTCAGCGCATTTTTCCAATAGCTGTCTGACGGTAAAAATGTGGTCTATTGTGGAGTAACCGGAGCGAAATCCTGCCTGCTCTACAGGTTGTGCGGAGTCGAGTCTCTGAGATAGTCTCAGAGTGATGACTTTTGTAAAAAGCTTATAGGTGTGCGTCAAGAGCGAGATAGGCCTGTAGTTGGCTAATAGAGTTTTATTCCCCTTCTTATGTAACAAAGTGACAACTGCGGTCTTCCATTCGTGAGGTGTAATACACTCGTGGATTACCCTATTAAATAAGGTCTGCAGTTGTAAAAGGACAGCCTTTCCTCCACTTATGAGAAGCTCTGTTGTGACTCCGTCACTGCCTGGGATCTTATCCCTTTTCATATGTTTCAAAGCATTTTTAATCTCGTAAAGACTGATATCTGGCAGATCTTCAGTCAGGTGACGAGTGAGTTTTGCTCTAGGGTCGTGTGATATTGTGGGCTCTCTTTTGCTACTTCTATAGAGATCAGTGTAGTAATTCTCGACGACTTTTAGTATCTCGACTCGGTCTGTCGTAATCGTTCCATCTGTCTTTGTGATCTTGAAAATTTCAGATTTCTCTTTTTGTAATTTTCTACGAAAGACCTTTGGTCCTCTATACTTCTCTATGGTATCTTTGATGGTCAATTCATTGTTTCGTCTTATGTCTGTTCTAATCGCCCTTCTTATGAGCTTGTTTTCTTGCGTCACATCTTCCCCTGCCCTTAGTCTTGTGGATCTCTTGTTGATAAGGTCTTTTGTACTGTCCGAGAATATGCTGCTTTTTAAGTTGTTCTTCCTGCTACTACAAACCTCAGTTGCTACATCAAGGATGTTCTGGTTGATGTACTCGCTTAGTGAATCGATGGTGTGGCTTTGATGTTCTGGGGAGAACTTTTCTTGGAGTTTGCATTGGTATTCGTTTTCACGAGCCCTTAAACTAGTATAATCCCATTTCCTAGCCCTTCTAGCAAAAAGTTTCCGTCTTTCACTTTTGGTATGTAGTTTAATAGAAGCTCGAACTATTCTGTGGTCACTTCCTGCCGTGACACGATTAAGGACACTGACATCCATAAAAATGTCTTTTTTGTTGCCAAGGATGTAGTCAATTTGGTTTTTTGTATGTCCTCCAGGGCTTTGCCACGTCCATTTTCTTTGCGGTTTCTTATAGAAAAAGGTATTCATCGCGTATAGTTTTTGCGCTTCTAGATAATTGACCAGCTTTCTGCCCCTAGTGTTACGGTGACCGAGACCATGCTTACCGACAAAGGTTTCATTTTCTTCACTTTGTCCGATTTTGGCATTAAAATCACCCATTACGAAGTTGAAGTAGCAGGGGTTGTCTTGCAGTGCTTTGTCTACGTCCTCATAAAACAAATCCACGTCCTTGTCGTCACTCGCGCTGGTAGGAGCATACACCTGGACGATTTTCATAGTATAGCGTGAATTTATTCTAAAAGTGGCATAGATGACTCTAGTGGAAATGGCCTTCGTTACTATTAGCTTTGATGTCCAGGTTTTGTGGATAACCATACCTACTCCTCCTGTAGATTGATCCTCGCTTCCGTTGTAATATAGTAAATGACCCGCCTGTAGTCTCATAAGATGTTCTCCTCTGCGTCGTGTCTCGCATAGGCCAAGGACGTGCCATTTCATTTTTTCTAATACTTCTTGCTCAAGTTCATGCAGACGCTCGTCGCTTAGCAGGGTTCTAACATTGTACGTAGCCAAATATATCGTTTGTTTCTGACAGCCGGATCTTACCCAGTGATTCTTAGCACCCTCCGTCTTGTCGGTTCCCTGACCGCTGTCGTAGCCAGGCCTAACAAGACCGCTGGGGACTGAGGGCCTTTCTCTACTTGTAATATGCATGAGGGTTCTGTAGCCTTAAAACGCCGTACTGGCCAGTGTATATTGGCGAGTCCTCACTGTTTAGAGGGTATTTGATCCTCTTGGCTCGAGATAACCTTTCTAGGAATCTCCTAGAGTTGTCGGGTTAGTTGACCGCCGCCCGATAGTCGGCGTTGGTTCGCTTTAGCACCACCCGGGAAGTACGTGTAGTCACCTGCGGAAATAGCGAACATACCCCCCAACGTTAGCATATGCATCAAAAATTGAACCACGACTACAAAGGCTGGCGTTCATTACAGAAATCGATTCGCGGGTAAATTTCAACAAGAACTTATGGCTTATACCATCCGTAAGAGAGGGCCTTCAACGCTCGATAAACCAGCAGTGAAGAATGTAGAAAACAAATTCATAGTTATTTTTGGAAGCAATTGAATTGGGATCAGGGCAAAATTTACGTAAATTCATTGGTAGAGCGTTTAAATACAGCAAGAAAGACAATTAAAGGCAAAAGTTCGAGGCGAATAAAAACAGCTATTTATTACTTGCCAATAAAAAGTGATGGGTCTGAAAAAGTACACGTGTGCTAAACAATGTTTTTGAACTCGCTTTACTTAGGATCATTTACAGTTTATTCTTGGTCTAAAACTGGTGCGTTTGAAATTACTCCAAATCAAGAAATTAGGAACTCATTACGTCGCCCTCTATCAAAATCAGCAAACGAGAGAAAAATATTGATCTTGGACGCCTTTTTAGATAAATTGCCGAAATTATCATCGCACTATGCACGAAAAGATACGACAAACTATTCTTAGAGCCAATTTACCAGTCCCTTGTAAAGTTATGTGCATTATATTTTAAAACGAAGCTTTGTGTGCATAACTTCACGATATACAATTGTCTTCTGATCACTATTTATTCGGATGGTTGCAATTACCAGAATCGAAATGCGCTACTTCATTTCAGAAAAAAATTTAATTTATTAAACATTTTTTTTTTGTGTTGTTCTTGTTTGGCGCAGAAAGTCTTAAATTTAAAATAGTGTGTATATAAATGGATTGCAGCCAAAACTTTTACTATCTTCTTTAAGAGACAGTATCAATATCATTCATATTGTGAGAGGAGACTTGACCCTGTCATTAATGGGTTACAGACAGACCATTACCAGTACTTTCCACTTCTGCAATAAATTTCTTCCGGATATTTGCAATTTTATCACATATAGGCGTAACACAATACTCGTATCAGTGTCGAGTATTAATGAAGCGAGCGTGTCGGCGGCTCGCGTCGCGCATTAATCAGTCTGACGGAATTTTGCGTTTGTACAGACCAATTCTAAACCCGTAATAATACGGTTTCAGACCTTTGTGGATATCGGTTTGCTGAATCATCGTGCAAATTTCGAAATTTCACTTATGCACAACGTGATTTTCTTCATAGGTAATAACGCCAATTCTAAACCCGTAATAATACGGTTTCAAACCTTTGTGGATAGTGGCTAAATCATCTTGCATATTTCTCAATACTTCATTTATTTCTTCGTATTCGAAAGGTACTCGTATGTATAACCAAGCTCTCATTTAGAGCATCAGTTCTAGATTTACTGACAACGGTGACGACTTCGATTCCTATATACGAGTAGAACCATTTCTTTGATGACACCCTTATCATTGTCAGGTCTGTATCTGGGAATACCCCTGCGCAGGGGATGATCTAAGGGGATTTCTGGAATAAGCCAGATTATCAACGTCTAAACGTAAATGACACCTATAGTACCTAGTTCTTTCTTCTGGGCATTCTTAAATTCACGTTGCGAAGCGGTGATAGCCCAGTGGCTAATAATTTGCCATCTTACTCGAGAGTCCGGGTTCGAATCCCTGTGGCAGGCACCAATAACTTTCTTAAAAAAGTTATGTGCGCTACATAACATTGAAAGGTGAAGGAAAACATCACGAAGAAACCTGCCTGAGAGTTCACAAGAAAATCACAAAGGCATGTTAAGTCCACCGACCCGCATTAGGCCAGGCGTGGCGGACTCAGGCCTGCATCCTTCTCATTATGAGAGGAGACCCAACCCTGCAGTGGGTCGTTAATGGGTTACAGACTACATTCAAATAAATTGCCTTTTTCGAGAACGCGTTATTCTTAAACTCAATAGATAATAACTACGTAACACCCTGCGTTAACGTCTCCCATCTGACGTCCGGCGTTATGGCGTTATGGCGTTAATAACAATAAATGTAACAATAAATGTTACAAGATGCGTTCCCGTTATTGTTATCGTTCTCCGACTTTTCTCAAACGGTTAACATAACAATTTATAACAATAACAAATTGTTACAAGTGTTACAAATTGCAGCTAATGATTTGAATGGAGGACTGGTCATAAATATTTAGTAGTACCTAAGTATTTATTTGGATGATCAGATAACATTAGTTTTAACACTGGAAAAGGAAAAAAATGGTGTGTGTCAGCTCCGACGCACGACTGGAGTTTACTCCTAAGTGTTCCTGTTGGAACCCAAATATAGGAGAGAAGAAG
>DWIY01000049.1:0-20227 GCA_018248615.1 Erynnis brizo brizo
TAAAGGGGGAAATAGAATAAAACTTATGTTGCCTATTACAAATATACCGAATTTAGGCAAACTCGTTTTCTAGTAGAGTAAGTGGTTAGCAACAGAGCTTTTAACTTCACTGTGGATATCTATGTTAATCAATTTCGAGTACTTCATAAATATGCAGTGATAGGTTAGGGGTATTCATCGTTCAGTATAATATGAATAAATATGTATAAGAGCGTGTGTGGGCTATTACAGTCGCGGGCATTCGTTACGCCGCAGAATGGCGTACACAAACACTTGTAAGATTTGTTGGCGCTTCGGCGGGATTATAGCGGTCGTTATCAGTATTCTTATCAGCGTCGGTGCGCTTACACCTCGCAAGTGCAAACACCTGCCTGACCCACCTGTACGTACGTAGTACCTAACGTATCTTAGGCCGTGACGACGATTATGATAGAACGCGATGCTAGATAAACCGGCGATAAATAGAGATTTCCGGGTAACGAATACAACTTTGTTTTTCTACGCCTATCAAAGTGCTTCACGAATACGTGAGTGTCGTTTTTGTAAACATTGATAGGTACTCGTACCTGTACTTAATCTATTTATAAATCTGATGAATAATTTGCTTTAATTACAATTGCGACGCGCTTAACTCATATCTGGGAAGTGAATTATCGCCGCTCGGCGGGTACACGTTTACTAATTTGTATGCCATTTATAAAGCCAGTAATACAATATTAATCACTTTATGTAGTCAATACAACTATACTCCATGTACATATTTGTATCTGTAGAGCTCTTTTGGATTTTTTGTATGATTTTTATGTTTAGCAAAACTAACCTACATCGATTACACAGGTATTCGGGAAAATTCTTCAGATTTGACTCTACATTTGAAATTTTTACCGTATCAGAAACAATATTAACAGTTTAAAAAAATGTCAACGACAATCGGAAAGTTGAAATCCAAACTTGAGATATTGTCATATTTACTACATGACTCTACATTTTATATTTAATTATTTGGCCTGTTTTTGTTTATTTATATTTATTTGGAATTTTTATTTAACAAAGGGTTGTTGATATATACCTGATATATATGACATGATAACCAGTAATTTGAAATCTTAACTTGAACACTGTCATGTGAGTAATCTATATGACTCTACATTTTCCTGTTTTTGATTATTTATGTGTGAGGATTCGGAATCTATATTAAACAAACAGACCTTTATCGTTTGTAATTTACGAGACCTAGTTAGATATTCTAGGAGTGGACGTATGTCGCACAAGAGTCGCTGTTTCAGGCAGAAGTGCTCAGCTGATAAGCGACACCTGCGTCTACACCTGTCCGCTTATCGCGTAGGAGAAATGCGTATTATATGTAAATTTTTTAGCCGAAGACTAGAATTGAATTAAAGTAAAGTAATGCCTTACTCTCTCGTGTTTTGTTGATTTAAATCTATCTTAAGTAGGTATCTAGTTGTGATAAATTTAAGGCTTTGCTTATTTGAGGAAATACAAGTCACGATAAAATATCACTGAAAGAGACAAATTAAAGTAGCCAACTATTAACATGATGCCAGGATGATTACCTTCTGGTCATCTATAATAGCTGCGTGGTGATAATTTCCCGTAATTATGGACGTACGCAAATGCACCGTGTGGTGTAATCCCCGGTTTGCGGGATATAACGGATAACTACTGGTAACTATGTAGCGTAATGACGGTAAATATTGATGGATCTGGTGGTTTCTTGCATACCTATACCTACTTCATTATAGTCCTGTCCACATACTTTGTAATTTTTACACCTGTAATATCTCACTAATATGCAATTTATACGACATGCAAAGAAACCGATAACCTTTCAGAAAATTCCTTAAGATCCCGTGTTTTATTACTTTAAATGGAGGGAAGACTACATTTCCTCCATTTAAAGTCTATAAGATTTGTCTTTTCGATTTGTTCCGGTAACTAGAGTGATGATGAAGTAAGATTTGTAGACCCCATAACCGCTTCTTAGACAGGCTTTCATATTTATATCCGAAATATGAAAATGACAAGCGCAGAAGGACCTACTCATTTTAGCGACCTTTATTTACCAGAAGCTCTACTTACTAGCTGGGACCGATATCCTACTGAAGTGATCTACTCGAAAATCGAAGTTATGATTCGATTGCTTTCCAATAAAGTGCTGAATCGCGCTTATGAGTTATATGAGCGAAGTGTAGCGGGTTCGTTACCGTTATCGCATCGGTTGATAAGGATAATGCGATTACACAGGTGTTCGGTGTGCCCGCACCGCTAGTGACCTTCGGCTTCGGTGCAAGCCTTGATGACCACGTCCTATAGGTACTTAGTAACAAAAGTAAAGTAGCTTTTCTTATAAAATATATTTTTCACGTGTTGTCGAATTTAAGTTTTAACGCTCTGGCATATTATTATGTATAGCGTGCGAAATTTGAATCCGGAAGTTAACATTTTTTCTGAATGAATAATAATTCAATTAACTTTTATTTTTACTAGTAATACGAGTACATTGTACGGACTGCTTGTTTTTGTATATTTTGTTGATATGACTTTGTATAATTAAGTGACAATCTAGTACCATACTCCTAAGCTCTGGATTCGAGTTGCGTGCAAAATATAGCAATTTACCGAATTACCCAGATAGTAGTATTCGCAGGTATATATAGCTACCTACGAGGTTTTCAGAAAGTTAAATTTTAATGTAAGGTTCTCGTCACCTAACGCTATCGCATTGGTGATAGTGATCGTGTAATTTTTAAATTAATTCTACTTTACACTCACATTTAGGTACTTACTAAGTACTGAGTAAATGTGAGTGTCAATTTCTACATAGAAAGTTAGAAACTGTTTTTTACGCTTAGATAAAATAAGGTTTGATACAAACTGTACTTTCATTGTTGTGTTACAAATCCTAGCATAAGGATTACGATAATATCATAGTTTGTACGTAAGTTTTGGGTGTGGAATGTTTTTCTTATTTAATTTACAAAGAATTTGTGACTAAACATAGACTTTTTTATACACAAATGATTGTGAAAGTTTGTGAGGATGCTTTGATGGATGTGTGTCACGCCGGAACGCTTGACCTGGGGACCCTACCACGAACTCTTAAAACCATCATAAAACAATGATGTTTTGTTTTAATATTAAAATAACACTACCTTAAATCATACTATGAACTCTATAAAGTCTTTATATCTTCCTTAAATCGTTCTATGAACTCTATTAAGTCTTTATAGAGTTCATAGTACGATTTAAGGTAATATAATTTTAATATTAAAACAAAACATCATTGTTTTATGATGGTTTAAGAGTTCGTAGTAACCCCCCTGGACTAAGATAGCTCCTGGATACTTTTTACCAAACCCGACCAAATGCTTAAGTCCATAATGTAAATTGTATCTGATGTTTAAGAAAAATTAAATTTAAATTTCGTTTTTAATTTTAAAATATGATCTAATAAAATAGTGTCGACAAAAGTTTCACACGAGCTTTTTACGCCGATTTGTTATCAGGCCCTGTGGCGCAACGGATAACGCGTCTGACTACGGATCAGAAGATTCCAGGTTCGAATCCTGGCAGGGTCGTAGAAACATTTTTGCATTGACGTGATTTAACAATAAAGTGACCTTAACGTTTTTTTGTGTGCTTACCTTACATTGGTAATTAGCTGTATTGTTAAACACTGACGACATTGAGTTAATGTTTGCGGTACGCTTACCATACTATCCACATTTTGTTATGCCATATTCCTCTCTGTAGCCAATTCAATAAGGCGTTTAATGCCTTGCTAATGCTTGGTAATATGTTAAGAATGTATTTGAACCTTAGGCACTGACAATAAAGATGATTATTGAGTGTCGATTGAATCGTTGAAGCATTACTCGCGCAGCTGATCAAATATTGTAGTCGCGATAATTGGCCGTGATGCAATCGCGTGATCTCCGCATCCGTCGGCCTCTGATTTTCCAAATTCTTGCTTTAAGTATATATTTAGTCAAAAGTGGTATAAAATACAAAGTATACGTATGTACGTTAACACTTAGTTCTAAGTGCCAAATATGTAGTTAGGTCTGTGTCTGTTGTATTATGGCGTTCTCTATTTATTTGATTTCATACTTACGTACATTCGTAGATACAGTATCATTTTCATATCGAATTTATCTTGGTAACTTTAAATAATTGATAATAAGTCCCTTTTAACAACTTGGTTGAAAACCTAGATGATGATCCTTTTATTAACCCTGAAGCATAATCAGAGAGTAGAGTCCTCCGTGGTAATATGTAGTATTAAGTACACTCTTATATGTAAAAACAAATCTTACCTAGGTGGGAACTTAATCTTTTTATAGTCAGGTCTTATAGCATGAGGAAAATTGCATCTTTGTTGTATTGATTTTAAGTAAGATTTTAGATTATGTTATGAACATTATATCAAATCGAGTTATTCTTTTTTGATCTACCAATCTTTGGGGGATTGTTGGAATCTCCAACATTAAAACCTCATTATCAAAACTCGGGCCCCACAGGGATCGGATTTTTAAGAAGTAATTCAATAAAATTTTATATTGTAGGTAATATCGTTTAGAATCGGTTGATGAGTTTTGTAAATCGTACAAAGGTTGCGTGCAGACTTAAAAAGTACAAAGTCCGGTTACAAAAACCAAACTATTTATTATGTATGACATGAGCAACCTTGCAAGTTTTTTTTATTATAATCTGACGAAATACTAAGTTAATACAATAACTTATTAAATCATTTATCTATGCGTTTTAACCATCTTTAAACATTAAAATATCTTCTGGTACTAAAAAGTTAATAGAACAGTTATTTTTTAGTAGATATACCTACGACGGTAAAATTTGTGGTAAAGGATATTATGTTGAAGAAAAAGCAGTAATCATTTCAATTTATTTATTTATTTTCTGATTGTTCGATTCAGGGCTAAATACTTATACAAAATCAGTGCGCAACTTTAAATTAGACAAAAATAAGAAAACATAATTGATGTTACATAAATTAAAAATTGACAAACTTTGTGACCTGGAATTGATAATGTCTGCCTAAAGACAATTTATATAGGTGTCTTATACTCACTAGTTCACAGTGGAAATAAAATAAGTATTATAAACTTCTATGTATCTTTGACAATTAGAATTCAAGTAGTTATAATATGTTATTCCCAAAAGTGTACTCCGGTCCTTTAACCCCTAACGTGCAACAGAGATCACACCGCATACATCAAAATAGTCTATTAACAATCAATTTGCTTGACCACTAGCAACTCTCATTAACTAAAACTATAACAGTCTATTTAAAATCATAATACACCATAATTAATAAGAATAATATAAGATAATTAAAGCATTTTCACCTTATATTCAATATAAATCATAAAAGGTCTGAAATTGATAAAATTTTCCGCTAATTTTAATATATTTTTCACTTTTACATACACTATTTACAATTAGTTTTGTACTCGACGCAAATTTATAAATTAATAAAAGAAACCTGCGTTTAGTACTCACAAAATAATAATTATTTTCATATTCTAATAGCAACAAAATCGCCATGCATAAATCACACTCATGAAGTTTAACTTAAAATAAAATATAGGTAAATCAACTTTAAATTGATTTACTTCTTTGATATAAATGGAAGCATCGTTTAATAACTAAGAATAAGGGATCTGAATTTGAAAAAGTAAGAGCTAATTAATTTGTCGTCTCCGTGATTGCGGATAAGATATGAAAACAATCTGTGAAGATGTTAAGCATCTGATGAAAAAAAAAATAGAAAGGCAGGACTGGTAAGTCGCATGTAGATCCGCAAACCACTCAACATTATATTATTTACAAACACGTTCACGTACATCTGCCTAACAACTAGTAAAGCTTTTTACATAAAAAAGTTTTAAAACAAAACAAGTCACCGTGCCGTCGAGCGGCGGCCGGCGGTCGATTGCATTGCAATGCTCAAGTCTTCTGCGTAATGCCACAAATTAATTAAATTAACGTAGTATATTGATCGTAACGAGATCGTGCATAGGATATCATCGGGAGATGATCTTCACTGGAACTGATGCTGGAGGCCCCTGTCTCGGAGCCGCGCGGGCCCCATCCGGGCCTCCGTAGCACTCGCCGTGCACCACGAGGTATATTGATATTTTCCATAAATTAAATAGTCTTTTAAAACTAAACACCATTTAGCACGACGTCGGCCTGTCCGGTTGGTCCTCTTTTTCTGGAGTCTGCAACAAAGATAAAGCCAACGTTAGTTTCGCTATATGAGTACAAATATGTATTGTATATACATAATTATATTGTCTAATTAGAGTATAATATTGGACACCCCTTCGTGTTTTATTACAGTTTATTAGTGATTGCGACAAGTAGTATATCGGGTGGCACATGCGCATCCCGCCCGCGTCCGGCCATCTGTCACCGCATATGCGCTCCGTTTCAACACTGTTTTAATTCATTAGTCCTGACAATGGGCCTGCTGTTTTGTTATCCTAATTTAAATACACGTTACATAGATTAATAGTGATAATGTAATTGATGTTACGTATGTGGCAGCTGTGTATGATCGGCGTATGTACATCGGAGTGGTACAGTAGCCGCTTCGATGTATCGTTCTGAGTATCGGCGAGTGTTAGATTACCGCTTCCCGTCCGCGCACATCCGCGACACAGCTGAGCGGCCGCACGTGGCCGAACCCTATTTACGGATACGTGTCGAAGGGAGAACACACATGTCCCGAACGGATCGGGACTTCGCGAGAGCGAACACGTGAAATCCCTTTATGAGAAGAGCATTGTCGGGTGGATAATGAATAGGTACGTTGCATTTATTTAGCTATCCGCCACCGGCGCCGTCACGTGTGTTCACACGCAGCTGTGAGCGACCGTTACCCGCACAATGCCCTCGATCGATTCGTCGTCGTCGATGGAATCCGAGCGATCGGCGAAATCGCTGCACGTGTGCGATGTTGCAGAGTTCCAATGAGACGTTTCGCGGTGGAGCTGCATTGTCTACTCGCCGCCGCCGGTTTTATTAGTTCGGAGAAGCGTAAAGGTGCTCGTAAAACTTTCACGTGCGCGATTTATGTGAGAGGTACGGGGAGACAAAGATATTCAGAGGAGCGGGCGAGGCGAGCGTAGGCGCGGACACCTGGCGGCTCGTTAGTGTCGCCCGTCGCGGCCGAGGGACGCGGCGCGCCCGCCTACGCGCCCAGGCTCTGTGATGGCTTAGCAGATCCTGTAGGTACCACAGCTACTAAGTAAGCATTACGAGCTTAAAGCACTTCAGCTATTTCATAATAAACAGGCGAAGGGAGATTTATCATCGATTCGTCTGATGAGGTTTATAGAGGGGGTTCTTAAATTGGGAGTGAAAGCTCGAATGCGGGCCGTTAATTGGATGACAAGTAATATTGACAGCTGTAACGAGATTAAGGCTGAGCAAGAAGAGCTTTTTATATACAGACAAAGAGTTAATGATCATAACTAGATATCAATATCGCCAACAACGGGATATGGTTGAAATCGGGGCGGACCCTTCGCGGTGGGAACATAAGGGGAGTCGCAATGGATTACACGCCTAACCGTGCTCGTTATTATAGGTACTTAAGTGCTTATTACGGTCCAAACGAAAAGTCAAACGACGACCGTGATCGAGTTTATGTTGACATTTGAAGTCCTGAAGGTGAAAGGGCAACCGAGGCAACGGGGGATCGGTTAAGTGTATCAACGCGAGAAACAAAGATGTGAATAGGAGCATATCGCGGGGCGAGTGAGGTGATAGGTCCCACGGTTGCGTCGCAGTTCGTGAGCGCCGCGGGCCAGCCAGCTGCGAGCCACGATTTACGGTCGCGTCCCGCGATAGTGCCCGTGGTGTATGCTCGTGACCGAGGTTTGTGGCACACGGCGCGACGCGACGGCGGTACAGCGCGATGCCCCGCCAGATAGCGCCGTGAAATGCCGCCTCACGACTTGCACGATGGAGTCTCGAATTCCGACACGATCGCCTCGAGCCTCGCTTTTTTCTGTACCTTTTTCATACATTATGACTCGACATCGTAGATACAAAACCGTGATCGAAAGACTTTGTCCGATGTCCTTGTGAGTTTGTATTTTCCACATTTATATTCAGGAATGCGGTTAGATTAGTCGACATTCCGATAGTTCCTATGAAGCGTGGGCGACATATTAGTAAATATCGTAAATATCTACGCTGGCATTTGGTGGCGCCCGAAATTACCGTATTTGTTACTATGGAAACATAATTCTATTAATGGTTTAAGATTAAAACATTTGTATTTTGGACGGAAGACATGTACATAAATTTAACATTAAATATGGTGTTAATTGCCAATAAATGGGAGATGGTACCTACCGCGCCGCGCCGCCGGCGGTCTTCACTCGATTGCCTTAATTCGTTAATATACCTTTAATTGCGTCCGTGCGTCCGTGCAAATCAACATACATACGTGGCTACTTAGGTATTGCAATCTGGATGATGCGACATGGAAAATCTTCAGAATTTAGAGTAAAGTTATAAATTTAAATTTTGAGCAGATGCAAAGAACGTGTAGCGCATGGCATCGCTGTAAATTTTGCACGGCACCTTGCGTCATCTAAATCACGCTTGTTTTGAACGTTTCCCTCGGTTCCAACAACTGGCAGTGATTAAAATTTACGTGGCGCGACCAAGTATTAACGAGCATCGCCTGGGGCTTGTAGTCGCAAGGCGCTCGAATAAATCCTGCGCGATGCACCTGCCACATACCGCGCGGACGTCCACAGTCCACTACGATCCCGATACGTTGCGGTTTGTCTTCGCTATTTAGAAGAAGAAGCTTATGAAAACAAGCGCGTAGGCTACACAGGGTTGACGAAATGGCAATCACGAGCAGGTGTCAACCGGAATGCTAAACGAGGCGACGTAAATATGTGTTGAATATTCAGATTGTGTGTCAGTACACGGTCGTTTACGCGGCGCCGGCGCAGGTGGCCGCGCTTCAAGGCTGAAATTCAAAACAGCCGTCACGCATGCGTGAATAGCGGTCTAGATTGTGACTGCTTATTTACCCATTCCGCAGTTTCATGAACTCAGAGAGTACACACAATAAAGAGGATACTGAAAACGTTTTCCAACGTTCAAAATATTATATTCTTCTAGCTCTATCTAACGTTTTGATGAAGTGTAGAGTCATTTTTTATGTTATTTTGACTTTTCATTGTAACCTTTGGTCTTTTGACCTTAACTGAGTATATGAGACGTTACCTAATGGTAGTGATTGTTTACTAAGCAATGCGTGCGACGCCACGTATTGTGAAACTCAGCATCTCCGCTTTTACCTTCCCGCGCTTGCGAAATACGCAGGTGCGCGCCGCAAAAACACCGACACGGCCGATTTCATTTAGTTTTTATGCAACAGTACGCTATTCGAACGGCGTGCCAGCGGCGAATTAAATAGAGATAAACAATAACATAGAGATGAAACTCACCGTGTGATTGGAATGGTGTGGTGATGATGAGGGGGTTTTGTCGGCGCGGAGGATGGTGTTGGGCGCCGCGCGGGGTCCCAGTGGGCGGCGGGTGACTTTCGGTGGGGACTGGCACACGGGGGCCAGCGCACCCTCCGCCTCGAACTGTCCCACCGCAGGGTGGTTCTCCAACGCCGACTGCAGGTCGCAGATGTAATCGATCACGTGCTGTATCACTTCCAACTTTGAGATCCGCCTGTTCTTCGGCATGAAAGGCACCAGGTCCTGGAGCTTCGAGAGGTACATCTGGATCTCGGCGTTCTCGCCGTCCCGGTGTCGCTGCACCCGGCCGCTGGCGATCGCCGGCACCGACGCACCGGTCGCGCACACCGCCGTTATGGCTTTCATCGTGAGGGTCACTGAACACGAGCACTGGTTTACAATCGCGAGAACGTAACGCGTGCGCTACGAACGGGGTTCGAGTGAGGAATGAGGAGATGTTCGCGTCGACGTGATATATATGGGTGCGGGTGGGGCGCGGGGCGGGCCGGGGCGGACCAATGGGCGCGCGGAGGGGGCGGCGAAGCCTGATTTTCCCATGGCGGCGCAGCGGCGGCGTCTCGCGGCGTCTGCTCGCGCTGGGCGGCCCTGGCTAAGGCCGTTGCGCTCCACATACTACTTTGTCCTGGAATCATTGTTTTCATCTGGATTGACACTTTCAGGCTTAGAAAAACCTCAGGAAAATTTTAAGTTAGTTAAATCTAATGCTAGGTTAATCGGAAAAGTATGTCTCTACATTGTGTAGTAATAGTGCTGGGATATCATAGAATTTGACTCAAAAAATATTCACTTTTATATCAGTAGCTCCCAGTTGTCTTTCAAAAAATAATTTATCAGTTTAAATCTTTTACTAGTTTTAGTTTACCAATTTTTTTTTCAAGTAAAATGCATTAAAAAAATTAAGTTGCACAATCCAGTTGAAAAATTAATGTTACTTAGCAACTGAGGAAGGGGAAAGCTCCCAAAATTATTCATTATTCATTCATCTACTGGACATAACAATATTCAGAATATGTAATGTGGCTCTACATTAACACGTTGATTAAAATAAATATTTCCTGTCGCTATCTACATGTAAATACAACATTTATCCTGGCAGGTACCCTTCTAAATCACTTATTACCGTGCTCTGGTTCATTAGAATATATTTGACACTCGTTAGAATATTTGTTATATTTTTTAATACAAAAAAATTTAAAGGCGACTAAGTAGTTGATACTTAATGTTCAAGCACAAGTTCAAGTTCTTATTGCCGTAGGTTCTACATTATATATTATTACTAGTTAGTAAGTAAGAAGGTACCTACATTTTTTTTAGGTTCAAAAAAAGATTACATAATACGTATTATATGCCTAGTTATAGGCATTTAAAAAATTTGTTCAAATTTCCTATTCAGATAATGTTCCTATTTAGATTAACAAGGGATGTAGAGTCATTAGGATATAGTTTTGGTTATAGGTTCATAATTTTTTCTCTTTATTATATTTATTATACATATTTTTTAATATAATAATATAGGTATAATAAATAAGAGAGAATCACTTATGATTTATATATGGGAGAATTTTAAATTATAGGATAACTATACCTACCTACACCTAAAGCTGATTATATGAGTAGCGCCATCTTTGTAATTTAACCTTGTAAATGAAAGAATAACCAAGTGATATAAAAAGTTAGATAAATTGTTTCACATTATTTTTATGCTAATATTTTAATTCTACATAGCAATTAACATAATGTGGTCGCACTGATTGATTGTAAAAAGGAATAATTTTATGAGCTCGTTATTTTAATTTTATACTTTTTCAGATAGGTAACAGATTTATTTGATTAAAGATACATGACTTTGCCATTTGCGTAATAAATATTGTATGTAATGGGAAACACTTGTCTTTAAGTAAGAGATTTGATAATATAGTTCGAGTATTGAAAAAGTCGAAAATGGCCTTAAATTCAGCGTATGAACAAAACAAACAACGCTAAAAGAAATAGCTACGTAATAAATAACATAACCTGTCCTGAGCGTAACTAGTATAGAGGTAATACGTATGTAGTGCCTACGTATTTATATCGTATCTAGTTTAGTAAGATGATTTTTATAATGATTAATGATTTTTATAGTAAAATGTATTTGCTACACTTTACTATAATTAATGTCATAATCATTTAAAGTAGTCAATACAACCCTATCTGAAATGGGGTTGTAGACCTGTAGGACTCATGGCCACCCTAAGTTGATGAACACTTCAAATAAATTATCTTCAGTAACTACGTATTCCGACTAAAATAAAAGACATGCTGATTCTCATTACCTACAAGTTACAAGGGTGTCGGTGCGACAACTCTCCGGGCGAGCTACAATGATACCAAGTACAACATCCAAATAATTAAAATTTGAACAGTAGTAGGAACGGCTTTAGGCATGCAAACTCAACGTTAATAATATCATCATCATTCAGTGGTCCAATGGTCAAGACCGTTTGGCAAATTCTACTCCTGAAAATGGAATATACTCGTATTCAAAGCCACCTTTCTACATAGGAATAACTACGTGCACGAACAATCAGGCTGTCACGAGGGTGCCGGGTGTGTGAGGGGGGGGGGGGGAGAGGAACAATGGACGTACGTGACGGCATCCACTTGACGCTCCCGGCTCCCCGACAGGTCTCAAGCATAGATATAGATCTAAATAGAAAACGCAAATTTAGGTACATTTGCGTTTTAGTGCCTACTTCCTGTGTGAAATTATTTGAAAAATTTGTGAACCTTCGTCTCTGTTTCATTTAGTTCGCACACCAATTAATATTTTTTTCAATCCAATAACTCTAATAAAATCGATTTGTTTGATACTCGTCTATTCCCTCACAAACTACTCACGAGTTCGGATCCATTCAAATGATAAAAAAAGAAGCGACAATAAATTGGTTATTAATTGGCTGGATATCAGCAGGTATACTTAAAAAAAATCAAATGATAATGAATTATCCGAATAATTCATATTACTCGTACTGACTCTCAAAGGTAGCAAAAGAGCGTTACGCTTGGTCTTCTATCTTTTGGTTGGTTGTCTATTTAGATCTATGTCTGTGGTCTCGGGCCTCGGAGGCTGCGGTCGAACCTTTGACGTCAATTTGATTAACAGATTCACCAAATTGAACTGTTTTTTGTGAACTGAAAGCAATTTTTAACCATAATGGGACGTCATTGTTACGCTTTATGGAATTCGTCACAAGTTTTCGTCATTCCATCTATTCATTATAATATATCCTTATATTATGCTTCTAACAGTGGCTTATAAAGCATTATAACTTACTGCACCCTAATATTCCCTACAATATTGTAAGGGTAACATGAATCTTATCTTATATATTTTTACGATATCAGTTACCTACTAGTATTTAATAAATGGGTACGTAGTATCTACCTATTACTCTACCATGATACGAAAAGAATTGTATATAACATAATATGGATAATATATGATTAATCGTTTTATATAATTTAAATTTCGCAAAACTAACACGGATTGACATCTCATTACGATCTCTACCAATGCTCTACATTGTCAAAAGTGAAATTGAGACGGATAATTAATTTGATTTCAATTACTTAATATCTGGCAACCATTACTATGCACCGGGTGTGATGCAATGCAAGAGGCATTCCTGATGCATCGACCGCTACTGAATGAAACATTCCACGCAGATGGAGATATTCGGGCGGTTGACGAGTTTGCCAAGTTTCTCACCTCCGAAGGTTATCAAAAGAGAAACTAATATGCGCATACATTTTAATTAATTAGATTAAGTGGCTGTGCGGCAGTTCATTGCATTTGCTACTAGCAATAGTATCTGCAGTGTTAGGTCTTTTAGACAGACTTATGAGTAATAAAATCATTGAACTCTCACAACGAGAACATGACTTTAAAGTTTAAACAGCTCGAGTAGCTGTGATTATAATAATAATCAATATGTATGTAATTTAAACACATTAAGATGATACAAAATGAAGTATGATTTACCGAAATTTAAGAATCATCCTTGTATGTATCCTAATCCACAGTAGACAGACACTTGAACGTTTGTTAAAAAGTTCTTATCGACCCCACAAAGAGGTCCGAACGGCAATAACAAAAGCGGACATAAAAAGAATCAGCAAAAAGTCACCTTGGCCAGGGAGTAAGGAACTCAGGTAGTGAATTGCTTAATTTTGTTATGCGGCCCCACACCAAATGATGCTTGATGTGATTTGATAAATTATCCTAATTAAAGTAATTTGATGTGCCGCGCTCTTAGGGATATTTTGATGCGCTTCTGATGTTACGTTTGGATCAAATATTTTCTCTTTTTGGATGAATTTCTAATCAAGTTTCGCTAATAACCTGAATCTTCTACAGATCAGAAGCAGGTTGATTCATGGTATAAATAGTGGTGCAATCTCGTCAATTTCGAATGCCGTTCCTTTTATTAGCTACTTTAATATTTTACGTTTGATTTAAGAGCAGTTTCAAGCTATCTACATATTCCATAAAAGCATTTTATAATATGCCAAGACGTGTCTTCACGGTTACCTTAGAAATTAAATTGGTTCTCAGACACAACATTATTTACACCGGTCATTGTCTCCTCACGTTTCGGACTGTCCACTTCCTTCAATATTGCATTAAAAGCACCTTACACAGCAATTTGCCACAGTATTTGTTTTAGATAGACAGGTATCCTCCTTTGTTGGACTTTAAGATAATCGAGAAAAAAACGGAACAAAAAGTTCGGCGACAACACCTCGGGCAGGAATTAAGAAAGGACATCGTAAGGTGCTTTTACGGCTTCGTGGGACGTTGAGCAAAAAAAGGAATCTCTTTCCCGTCATACACAATCAGTTATTGCAGGTGTCGTAAATGGTGTTTATGGTGCACTTTACAAAATGTTCGAGTGTGAAATTTTGGGATAATTTAACAATGTAATTACAGTCTGGACACGTACAATTATTGTAGTTTACAAGTTTTGGGCTGGTAAGCCGTCAGTTCCGTTTACAAAATCAATAGATAGGTCGTTAAATCTCGGAGATACAACAAGCGTTTTGAAAATATCCAAGGGGTGTCTAGTCTAGTCTACCTTCAATCAATTATATTACAGCTTGATGACGGAGAGGAATATATAGGAAGAAGCTCGAAGCGTTCCTCCGGTGAGTGACTTTTCTGCTGCATAGGTCTGTCTGTACAGGGTTTAACATTAGTTGTTAGCTATCTTTAAAATTGTCTTTAATTTATTTAAGGAATCCATTGCCAGTATGTAAGAATTGCATTGGGTTGCATGCACGATTTTCTTAATAAGGCGTACTTTGCGTACCTACTGTAGTTATGTTTATGTCATTTAATTATCATAAAAAGGCAATTCTTTAATGTCATCGACTTGAGCATTTAAATGTAATGTTATTCCTGACACGTAGCAAAACATTGCTTCATTCAAATGATACCTGCAAAGGTACACCTTTGTCAGATCGTAATTACGCTTTGTATTATGTCGCTGTCTGCAACCCATAAAACCCATTGCAGGGTGTCGGTCTATCCTCTCACATTGAGTGGGTTATAGGCTCCAAAACCCTAGCTTATTTATCATTATTAGGATCTCTCAACCATGCCCTCAGAATGTTTACCATCAATGTTAGAGCAGTTGACAAATAATTTTGTAAAACGCATTATAACTTAGAAAACATTCTTACTGTCCCTCTGCGTGGATTGACGCGCGTCCTAATTGCAGGTTGTCCTACATTTACGTTTTCGTAGACTGTAATCAGATCATTATATTTATACAAATCTCTTGGTTTCGGAATTTCTACGTTTAACTCAAACTTCAAACATTCTTAAACAAACTTCAGACGTACTCTTTATCTCGCAGGCAATTAGACGTTCTGCCACGTAGGTAGGTATGTACACAGCATGATTTCTGCCAAATCATAGTGTAAGTTCTACAATAGGTTCTGATGTCTTTGTTATATTAGATGGAGTACTTTCATTACGGTCTTTACATTAGATGCGGGGCGGACGATTTCACCCCGCGCGTGTCGTGGGAGTGCCGCGCGCGTGCCGCTCCCATCGCGTGATACCCCTGTCCTGATTGATCAGCATAGTGCACTAATATTACCCGATTCATTTGTTAATGCACTGTAATGTATACGGACAATAGAGCCTTACGTGTGGGTTGCGTGGGGTTTTCCTTAGAGCATTGATTAATTAAATATTAAGGTAAACAATGGTAAACATAATAATAATATAGTAGGGATATAAAAAATCAACAAATGCCAGCTAAGTAATTGGTCTGAATTCTACTCTAATGTTACTCCACATAGAGTATTTTAAGCAATCAGTAACTGTAGACGAGCATGTTCTACTGTGAAGCAATATAAACAAAAAAATCGATCCAATGTTATTAGTTGGTCTATCCGAAATAAATAATGCAATGGCTTAAGGCCGTAAACGACCGCCGGCTATATTGGTTCGCCGTTATTACTCCTCCGCGTGTACTTATTGACAGAGCAAACAGTACGGATATTGCGATCCCTCGCTCCCACGGGAGGGCGCGAGAAATCCCTTAATTCGTGACCTGCAGGTGCGGGCTCATTACGCGCGTTCCCGCCACGTGCCCGGCGTGTGTCTTATATCGAATGTTGTTTAGATCCAATGTACCGCACGCACTGGAACAACCATTTGATCGACATAGATCAATATGTAGAGCCCTTATATTCTTATGTACTTTACATACATAGGTGTATGAAGAATGGACGGGTGTCGTAATAAAATCCTTGGTGTTAGTAAAATCTATTATTATTCTAGTAAAATTACGTTTAATAAATGATTATGAATAGAAAATAAAAGAATAAAAGCATAGAATTCACTAGCAAACTATCGTTTAGTTTGTGGCAAGGAAACACAGCCTTAAGAGAGAAAAGATTCTTGGTATGCAAATCAACAAAGTTTGTGATCAGAACAGATTTTCAGATACAGTAGGTAAGGTAAGTAAGTACGAATAATTCGCACGAACTAAACAATGGACGACTAAACTGCAATCCGATCTAACAATCGATCCTGTTTCGGGTAACAGCAACCGAAATCGATTCCGACTGCGATTGTTTTCGGTGGGAAAGCCGTCGTTATGCATGAAGGCAGGCGAGCAGGGCTGAAGAATCCGATGAGAATGGTCGTGTTCTCGTGTGAGCGGTGTCGGCGGCGGCGGCGGCGTGGGAAGCGGGGTCACAGGTCGCAGCGTAATGACCGGCGATCGCACGCGCAACCGCTCGCGCCGCCGGGGTTCCGACACGAACACGATTTGGACAATGGTTACAAGTTTACCATACTAGAGGATTAGGTTACTTAGTCTTTTTTAAGACCAGGCGCAGTGATACTAAAGTAAGTAAACTAAAGTAAAGATAAAGTAAGTAAAGTAAAATGCTATACTGAAGTAACTACGAACACGATTTGCAAAATAGTTACAAATTTACAGTACCAAGCGCCTCACAGAAGGTTAGATTACTCAAAGACTTTTATATAGCCAGACAGAGTGTTCTTAGCATTTTAAAATTGAAAAAGAGGCCAAAAAATCTTAGGTGGTAGAGCCGTCGTAGCTCGCTCGTAGCCCTGTCTTAATCCGCTGAAAGCTGCTTATTCTCATATCTTGGTTTCGTTTGGAAGGTGTAGTAGTTGCCGGAAAAACTTTTTTTTGAGGCGAACTTCTAAATCCTCATGTCAGCACACCCACGTACGATCTCAGAGTTCTACGAATACGAATTCTATCCTATACTTAACATTAGGTGGCCCAAATTTGCTAATCAATTTTTGATATTCTTACACTCAAGTTTAGCATAAAAAGAGAATACTATAGTTTTAAAATTTAAACTGTGTTCCATTGTAAGAAAACAAATACGTAGGTAGTAGTTTATAATGTAACTTTAGTATGACATCAGAATGCCTATGATCGGGTAACACGTTGTCGATTTTAGTGGCCGTGTGAATGCACTATTTACAGCAGTGGACTTTAAAGAGCTATCTGTAGGTAGGAGTAAACGAAAGGTTTGAATAATTTAATTATTGCCGTCTTGGATGCTAACTTTGATGGACTCTATAAAAAGTTACTCCGATTTTAAAACCACGAATTAAAGACGTTATCTTATCCTGTGCTATTAAAAACGAGATCCTGAACATTCATTTAATCCTCCATAATGACGCATCGGATTGCTCATTTCTATGATCAATGGTTTCAGCCATAACCACTTCATTACACCCTGCGTAGATTAATAGCATAGTACGATACGGCGGGGGTTTAATTCGCAATAAGTGTAAAAGGCATTTAATAATGCAGACGTCCGTTCACGTGCTCATGCAATGAACAAATACCTAGCAATCGAGTAATGAAGGCTCGGGGCGAGGGGCGGGGAGGGGAGGGGAGGGGTGCCGCGTGGCGGACACGCGACGACATTCAAATATTCTTCTCGGAGCGAGGGTGGATTTGTGAAGCTATTACATTAAATATTTTGTTGCTTAGCTATCTTAGTCATGGGGTAAAGTCTCAGAACGATTTCGGCCAATGTTATTGCTATAAATTAATCAATAAGAACATTCTGGGCCAGAAGAAATAATAAAAAAAATTATAATTTAAAATTCTCTACGTAACAGTTCAAAATCGATTGAATACAAAAAGCCCAAGAATGGGTAGAGTGGCGACGATTAAGGGAGGCCTAGGTATGTTTAGCAATGGACAGTCCATGGATAGTAGATGGATGAAAGGTGGATTGATGTATTAAATTATACAGTATCTACCTATTTACTTATTTTATTATTTCTTTTCAAAAGTATTCCGGGTCATTGTTTTGAAACAAACAGCATCTTATTGTTACACGTACATTATTGTTCACATTAAAATAATATTATTTACCAATTGAAACGGCACTCGGAACTGTTTACATAAACACGCACTGTGTTCAGCGAGCGGCACAAAGAGACGCCGTTTCGACGTCAAAACTAAACTCCCACAGATTTATAATAAAAACTGTGTCGATTTTCCCACAATAGTTACGATAATGAATGCCGGGGATCAAGCGGATTGAATCACTATGAGCGCGGGCCGTGACGTCACCCCGCGATATTGTAACCAATCCAACAAAAGCTCTGATTCTGCATACTCAACCTTTTAGCTGCACATTGAATGGCACTGAAGGTGGGGCTCTGATTACGCTGGTGGTGATCGTATGGGGTGTTGTGACACGGCGTGGGAGCAGCCTCTATTGTGGAGGCACTTAACTCGGGTCTGATAAAGGAACTATAGAACCATTAGATGGATTCGTTTTGCTCATTCGGTGTCGCCGATGAATGGACATTGGATTATGATACGTAAAGAGATTTAGATAAAGGGGCTGCGCTGGAACGAATACATTAACATGACAGTAATATGTGATATGAAATTTTGATACGTTTGTAGATAGGTGTATAAATTATCTAATGTAAAAGTATGAACTGATAGTAAATCTATTGATATAAAAATATTTACTGAATGTTCGCTCGTAGCTCGTAGTTGGTTCTCGTTAAAATTTAGGAACATATTATAACTACAATTTGGTCCTCAGGGCGTAGTTATGCGTAAAACAATGGAATTGTAAGAATTAACGAAGGAATTGCAGTTATAAGTAAGATCAAAATGCTAAAATTATTTAACTTGGTTTGTATTGGTCAAAAGCAACTAGGAAAGAAGAAATATTTCTATGCTCTACCAGCTTGGTTTGCAAAAAATAAAACATATTAAAATAGTTTATTTTTAAACTATAGTTTTCTTGGTATTAAAATCTACTGGTACAGTAGCTGGGGAAGATCGTTATCGCAATAAATTAATGCGAAATATTGTATTAAATAAATGCGGAACCAAATCACGATATTCAAGTACAGTTATTTGTTCGTCCGCAGTGTGTGAAACCAATGAGCTGTGAATGGCATTATTAATATTTTCGAGTACTATTAACAGAGGCCATAAATAGGCCCGAATCGGGGTGAAAGCCAGGTGTAGACGTAATACGGGGTACGATATCTTGATTTACTTTAGATGTATGAGGGTTTTATGAATGTTGATTTTTTTGGTGAAAGAACCGCCCTTAAACCTTTGGCTTCAATTATATTTGACCCTAATTGCAGATGATGCGATACGGTACTATTGTGATCGAGTTGACGGCGCTATTGGTTTGTTTGCACTTTTTTCGTCCTTGGATGCTGGATAAAGCATCTGTTTGGGGTTTTAGAGCTCGTATGCTATTGTTAGTTTCTTAGACAAACCGTTGTGTGGCGCAACGATGTATTTTATTGGTATGCCGGCGCATTCAGGAGTGGTCGTTAAATTGTTTATTGTTCAAGTTAGTTAAGAATAACGCTACGCAGTACACAAAATAAGTAAAAATATGCAAATGGTTTATTAAAAATGATTAAGAAAATGACCATTGGCATTCTAGAACCATATTTTTACCCGACTGCGACAGAAGGAGGGTTATGTTTTTCGAGCGTATGTATGTATGTAGGTATGTAATATTCTCAGAATTGCACAATTTTTACATATGTTGGTCTATTACAGCTTCCAAACAAGAATACCAAATTTCATGGGTGTATGTATGTATGTATGTATGTATGT
>DWIY01000050.1:0-20149 GCA_018248615.1 Erynnis brizo brizo
TTAAAAATAATTTGGAATACTTCTAGAATGATCGAAACTGCTATTTATATACACTATATATAACGACACCTACCAGGCAATAGAAGGACTAATTGACATTTTGATTGAATAAAAATAATAGATAAAATAATAATGCGCCAGTAGATGGCGCTGTTACAGATAGTATCTGTAACATGCTGCCACCCTAGGAATTACAAACATTGAAATGCAAATTAATAAAACTGAGCCCTAGTTTACATATCAAGTATTAATTAATTAATCGTTAATTATTTATCGGTAACGGGCAAATATTGTTAAAACTTCGGGAGATGACTCCTCTCGCCGTCCGGATCTGCGCCACCCTCGTGACGCCGTCGCGTCCCTGCAAGCAGCCGGCGATGCGTCCCAGCCTCCAGTGGCAGGGTGACAGTCGCTCCTCCTTCACCAGGACCACCGTGCCAACGTCGAGGCTTTGGCCTTTGCAGGTCCTCCATTTAGTGCGTTCCTGAAGCAGACTAATATAATCTCTTGACCATCTGCGCCAAAAATTTTGTTGTAGTTGTTGCAATTGTTGATAATGTGTCAGGTAGTTAGTTGGTGTCGTCGTAAAGTCATAGTCGGGTATCGAAACAGGCGTCCTACCAATCAGAAAGTGGGCTGGAGTTAGACAAAAAACCTCATCATTATCCGAACTTGGTAAAGGACTTAAAGGGCGGGAATTTAGTATTCCCTCGATTTGAATAAGAATCGTACTAAATTCTTCGTATGTCAAGAGCGCTTGACCTAAGACTCGCTTTAGGTGAAACTTACATGATTTCACAGCGGCTTCGTGTAAACCACCCATATGGGGTGTGTACGCAGGTAAAAATTTCCATTCTATCCCCTCGAGTGCATTGGAAGAAACTAAATCGTTAGCGTAATCATTTAAAAATGTAAACAGTTCCTTTAACTCGTTATTTGCCCCATGAAACGTCGTACCGTTGTCACTGAGGATAACCTTCGGCTTACCTCGTCTAGCAGTGAATCGCCGAAGGGCAGAAAGAAAAGCAGCGCTTTCTAATCCAGTCACTAATTCTATATGAATAGCTTTGGTACTTAAACAAACAAATATTGCGATATAACACTTATAGGTTTTAAATCCACGTCCTCTCCTGTCTCTAAGTGTAAACGGCCCTGCATAATCAACCCCCGTCGACATAAAGGGAAAGGCAGGAGTTACCCTTACTGATGGAAGCTGACCCATGATAGGGGTAGTTGTCGTCGGCTTGGCCCTGAAACACGTCACGCATTTGTGTACTATTTGGTTAGCTAGGCTTTTACCATGTAACGGCCAGAATCGCTCCCTCATCGAAGACAATAGGAGCTGAGGTCCAGCGTGAAACAGCCTCACATGCAAGTCACGTGCTATGAGTTTAGACAGGATGTGTTTGTGTGGAAGAATGATTGGATGTTTTTTATCGTGTTGATAGGGTGAGTGTGATAGTCTACCTCCCACTCTAATCAATTCGTTCTCGATGAACGGATTTAAACTTATCAAATTCGATGTCTTATGAATCGGTTTATTATTTTTGAGTAAATTGTACTCATTAGGGTACACCTCTATCTGTGAAAATTTAATTAGTTTATTTTGGGAATTATTTAATTCGTGAACGGAAAGTGAACCCTTCAATTTATTGTTTGGGTTACGTACATTATGAATAAATCGTAACACAAAGGAAAAACATCTTTGTAATTTACAAAAACTTGAATATTTTTGGAATAAATCTGTAATAAATTGATTAGGTTGCATAGTTACAGAAGCATTACAATAAGTCTCGTGTGACTCACAGTTTGAAAGGTCGGTAAGTAATAGTTTATTTACCCGTGAGTCGGATGCATAAGATGGCCAGTCAGAGTCTGGTTTCGATAACCAGGTAGGTCCTTCCCACCAGTGAACACAGCTGCCCAACTTATCCGCATCCAATCCTCTCGTAAGAAAATCAGCTGGGTTATCAGCTGAGGGAATCCAGTGCCAATCGGAAATATCGGTATGTTTCTTAATTTCATTAACTCGATTTTTTACAAAAATATCTAATTTTTCAGTGCGTACAGATTTAATCCATGCCAAAGTTACGTTTGAATCCGACCAAAAATGTTTACTCGTAAAGTTACATTTAAGCGCACTATTTACTTTATTGAATAGTGTTATTAATAAAACAGCTGATCGTAACTCAAGTCTCGGTATAGTCTCTTTCCGCGCCACTCTCGACTTAGAACATAATAACCGCGACACTATATGGCCGTAGCTATCTATGGACCGTAGGTATATAGCCGCTCCGTACGCCTTCAACGAACTATCACAGAATCCATGCATTTCAATAGTAACGTAGTCGCTTATTAGAGCCGGTCTAGGAATGCGTAATGAGTTAAGTACACATAACTTAGTATAGAACATAGTCCATTCGTTCGACAATTCGTATGGGAGTTTCTCATCCCAATCGGTTTTATTTTGCCATAACATTTGTATAAATAATTTAGCAATAATTATGATCGGGCCTAGGAGACCTAATGGGTCGAAGATAGCGGATGCTAAGGATAGAATCTTACGCTTTGTTAATTCCTTTGGCAACGGGCCTATTTTATGTGCATACATTAAGTTATCGGTATTACTACACCAGGCAAGACCAAGTACTTTACGTGGTGAATCGGGCCCTAATGTGGTAGGTACAGTATTCGAATGTGAATCGGTAGGTATTCGGTTATTTAACATACTTAAAATCGTCGGGGAATTCGATGCCCATTTTCGTAAATTGAAGTTAGCGCCACAGAGAATTTGATGGACTTGAACAGCTGTTTCGGTTACCTGCTGCTCGTCATCACCACCGTGGAGCAAGTCGTCCATGTAAAAATCGTTTGTTATCACTGCGGCCGCTGACGGATACTTGTCTCGGTGCTCGTCTGCTAATTGAAATAAACACCGCGTCGCTATATACGGTGCACATTTCAATCCGAAACTAAGTGTAGTTAATTCATAAGTAATTAAAGGATCGGTTGAATTCTCGCGCCATAAAATACATTGCAAATATCGTTGCTCGGGTTCGATAAATATCATACGATAAAAGTTTTTTATATCGGCACTAATTATAAATCGGTTTTTTCGAAATCTTAGTAAAATATCTATTAGATTATCTTGTCTCAATTCACCCTTATATTGGATATCATTAAGCGATTTTCCAGAACTCGTTTTGTATGAAGCGTCGATAACTACTCTCAACGGGGTCGTAGGTTTGTGTGGTGTAAGAACGGCATGATGGGGTAAATAATTACAGGGTTTAGTTGAATCGGTTTCTATCATGTGCCCTGCACCTTTGAATTCTCGCATAAAGTTAACATAGGCTTGTTTGTAATGTGGATCACGCTCGAATTTGGATTCTAATGTTTTAAATCGTTTATAAACTACGGGTCTCGATTGCCCTAAAAATGTTGGCGGGTCCTTGAGGGGAATCGCGACCACGAAACTACCATCAGACCTCCTTTTGTGAGTGGCAAATACCTTTTCACACTGGACTATATCATCATCTGGTAACGTGGGTAACTCGTCATTAGAATCCCAGTTCGATTGCGAATGACCGTTCGTTATGAAATTACATCGAACTTGTTTGGGTATAACTGTGCTATTTATAGCACCGGATACTACCCAGCCCAAGCGTGTCTTTTGAAGAATGGGCAGGCCTTCGCCCAGCTTATGCTGGCCGACACATAACAGGTGGTAGAATTGTTCGGCGCCAAGTATGAGGTCAATATCACCACCTTCAAGGAAAGACTCATCGGCGAGTTGAAATCGTCGTGGAATAGTGAGAGTACGCACATAAGATACGTAAGAAGGTAAGTTACAAATTTTTGGTACAATGAGACATGATAAGTCGGTAGTAAATAAGCCATCCTTAGATTGTAAGAGTAAGTTACATACTTTCTTTATATTTGTAATGTTTTCGTTAAATCCTATGACCTCCATATTAATTCGTTGAGTAGGTAATTGTAATCGTTGTAATGCATTTTCAGTAATATAGTTAGCTTGTGAGCCAGAATCGAGCAGCACTCTAAAACTAAGTAATCGATTATTCGCGTCAGGGATCATAACTTGAGCTGTAGATAAAATTATATATTTGTTCGGAAAATTAACCTGGCCTTGATCGTTGACCAGATGCAAGGTAGTATTCGCTACTTGATGATTGGCATATAAATTAACTGACTGCGATTCTACCTTTGGAGTAGTCGGTTCGGTGTGCATAGTGGATTGTTGTGAGGTGCTAGATTGTATGTGTAAGAGTGTGTGATGTTTACCCTTGCATGTGCGACATGTGGAGCTTCGGCAGGTACTTATCGTATGATTGGAACCTAGACAGTTTAAACAAATCCCTAATCTTTTAACCACACGAATGCGTGTCGGTATATTCAAGGCCAAAAACTTAGGGCATTGATTAATATAATGATTCTCCTTGCAGTTCGGGCACTGCTTACGGTAGGTATTAGAATTAGACATTACCTTCGTTATAGGGCGGACAGGAAAGGATGTGGTGACAAGAGCCTTCCTCGTGGAGCTAACTGGGGACTCACCGACCGGGACAATACAAGCCAAGGAGTCCAGGAGGTCAGCACGAGCTCGCAGAAAAGACTTGAATTGCTGTAAAGTAGGAAGTTCATTCGTTGAGCTCGTTTTCTCTTCCCATTTACGTTGTACATTTATATCTAACCTTGAAAGTATGAAAAATATTACCAATACATCCCAACTATCCGTATTAATATCTTTAAAGGAACCTAAAGTACGCATATGTTTTGAAATACTATCAGCGAAACTTCTTAGTGCCTGAGCCTGATCGGGAACTGTCTCCACATTAAATAAAGCTCGTAAATGATTATAAATAAGTACCTTCGGTTTATTGTATCTTTCGCACAATAACTGCCATGCAATCGTGTAGCCATCTTCGGAAATATCTATCGAATTAATCACCTCCAATGCCCCACCTTTTAGACTTCCACGTAAGTATTTAAATTTTTGAATTTGTTTCAAATTACTTTGGTTTACAACTGCATCAAACGTATCTCGAAACTCGATCCATTCGGTAATATCACCACTAAAATTAGGCAAAGTAATATCGGGATACTTGATAGAATCGAGCTGAGGAGGTGTATGGGCGACCGGGAGCGCGCTTGCCGATTCGCCGCCTTGTTTCATGTAACTTTTACCTAAAGCGACATGACTATAATAGGTATTTTCAAAATTTTCCCTCTCTTCTAATTGTTCATCTATATTGTCGCAAATTGTATCAATTCGATCTTGAATTGAACAAAACTCGTTATAAATCGGTACAACCCTATCTAACCGTAAATCTAATTCTAAAAGTTGATCAGTATTAATTTCAGTGTATGATAGGCCTAAAATGTATTTTTTGAATAAACTTAACTTCCTTTTAACAACTCCTCGTTTTTGAACCAATTCCTTTACCTCACCTTTATTATTCGCGTCTTTATATTCGGAATCTGAGCTAGACATAATGAGATTTACACAGAACAATCTAGAACAAGTTCGGATAATTGAAATTGGTAAAAATAAGTGAGGTTCCAGGTACTTACGATAATAACTCCTCCAGCCTACTTACGATATGATAGTAACCTTATCAGCCGTCACTATGCTTTCCACTAGTTTCTACAATCGCAGTCGTAAATCGTCGATAAAATGCAACTCGTAATGTTGCGCGTGTGGGTACTTCTCGTCTCGTTGACCGCTGAGCACCCTCGCAGTCGATAAAATGCAACTCGTAATGTTGCTCGTGTGGGCACTTCTCGTCTCGTTGACCGTTGAGCCCCTCGCAATCGATGAAATGCAACTCGTAATGATGCTCGTGTGGGTACTCCTCGTCTCGTTGACCGCTGAACACCCTCGCAATTTCTAACGTAGTTTTCTTGAATCCTCTTCCTCCCAAACTCTCCTCCAGGAATTTCTTCCGTGAACAATTATTACGATCACGTCGGGGTCACCAAAAATGTATCCTTCGAAGAGGGTTTTGGATGTTGAGGAAAACAATAATTCTTTTTACGAATAAGAAATTGTATATTTGGTTAAAAATAATTTGGAATACTTCTAGAATGATCGAAACTGCTATTTATATACACTATATATAACGACACCTACCAGGGAATAGAAGGACTAATTGACATTTGATTGAATAAAAATAATAGATAAAATAATAATACGCCAGTAGATGGCGCTGTTACAGATAGTATCTGTAACACATCAAAGACGTTAAACCACACAGCTGTATGTTACCCTTTAGTTATACTGTGAGTATACAGTATACAGATGTGTTCAGCTGGAGATGAGTCAGCCAGAGCCCAGAGCGGTTCAGCGGCGCAGCGGTTCGGCTAAATATAGCCTCTCACCGACTGACTGTTAACAAATACGCGCCATTAGCAACCGCGTTTAGACGTAATTTAATTATATGTACAGGCAGGTATTAACGGCTGTAACATGCGTGTATACAGGAACGATTAGGGATTAGGTTTTCAGTGAGGTGAAGGTAATTTTGTAATTTACGTTTAGGTTAATAATTTAGATTTTGATACGTAGGTTTATAGAATTTTAAGTCTTTTTAAACAAAAACTTAATAACAATATTGTATGTTTTACTTTCATAGCTTTGGAATATGAGATCGAAATTTTATTAAGTTAGGATTTTTCATAGAGAATCCATGTGCTTTTTTTATTATTTTTTTTAAATTTGCAAAAGCACGCAATCAGTTAGTTACAAGATACAGTTAGTGATGATAAAACTAATATACATAATATGTATAAGTTTATGAGTGTAAAGTATGATATACTATGTACGATGAGGCAGCAAAAATTCAGCATAGATATTTTTTAGAATTTGATCTAAAATAACCCGAGTCACCTTTATAACGCCTTTCACTGAAGCAATTCTGTTCGAAATATCTTATTACCCTTTGTCTTAAATACTTCAAAATGAGGCTTAAATACAGTACTAGCTTTCTTAACTACGGTAAAACTTTGCGTCAACGTAGCTTACGAAACCTCAACAACATTGAAAGTTTAAATGCGATCTCAAAATAATAGTTATAATTTTGAATACAGGCAGTTCGATATCTGGACATTGGTTTTATAGTAGTTTTCTTTGAAATTTTAAAAACCTTTTAATAAAATCTATTTCAAAAGCACACAGACCATCGAAGTTGCAAACACAACCGACAATACAAAGCAGAGAACACAATGTATTGACGCAGTAGATGACTTCTATACAGCATTGTTCGTAATGTGCTCGAACGCCGCGTCG
Organism: Erynnis brizo brizo; assembly: GCA_018248615.1. Classification (NCBI taxonomy): domain Eukaryota; kingdom Metazoa; phylum Arthropoda; class Insecta; order Lepidoptera; family Hesperiidae; genus Erynnis; species Erynnis brizo. Next base: position 7,307 of record DWIY01000050.1, read on the forward strand.
ACGCCGCTCAACTGCCGCACGTGTGTTGAATGTTAGCGACGACAGCAGCGATGCTGTAGTACAGGGTTGAAGATCTAAGTATTAAGAATTATCACACAATAAATAATTTGCCGAAAAGTGAGCTATCGCACTGATGAATAAGTTGCTGAATATTAATGAACACTGACCTATGAATGAAAGTAACGAACGATCAAACAAAAAAATTGTTTTAGCCTAGTGATCTAAGATGAAAACTTTTAAGCGGTTTAAAAAGATAGGGGAAATCCTAAACGTGGAATGCTAGGTACCCATATTTTAATACTATTGGGCATGGCCACATAGCGACACTCCGGAGATACACAACTATTTTACACTACTTTATAGACGTTACTACTATTTTATTGACGATTTTACTGCCAAACCACGTGAGATCTTTCACATCAAAAGATAAAGTCAAAATGCAATAGCAACGCGTCTTAAAAACCTGTCGCACTCAAACTGTCGGAAGCTAACACATTCAAGTTTGCCACTTAAAGCCAGGTAGGCTCCTTGTTTATGGAGGCTGCACCGAAAGAAAGCCTAAACAAATATGACAACATGACAACCCTATGTGCTTTGGATAGCACGCGACTAACGGTCGCCGGTTCACGCTTGACTCTCGGCGGAGGAGGGAAACGGCGACCGAGTCCCGGTTTACATAATTTATATGATGGAACATCTAGAAATTTATTGGAAACTAGCTTTGGTCCGGGACATAATCCGGGTCGGGTCATATTTTGGTCCAGAGAGGGTTAAAAGTATCCTATAAACAACCTGTATACGAAATTTTATCCAAATCAATTCAGCTGTAGGTACCTCACAAACATCGCATTTATAGGTAATAGTAGTATGATACGATGTGAAGCGAAAGAGGTGTTGAAACATAGCATAACCTATTTTATGTGAGATTCATGTCTTGCTATGATAAAAGCAATCGCCGTTGAATAACAAGTATTATAGTAATAGAAGTGTGAATTGTAAATTAAATTTTAAATTTAAAAAAATATTTCGTAAAATAGTATAATTTTATTGTAGTTTTTAGCTTAACTTAAATTTAAGTTACACTGACACTAGTTATATTTATCATTGCTATATTAATTTTCTTTCGTGTTTTAATTAGCATATCTGTATACAAGAAAAGAATAAAGAACGACCAAAATGTAAAAACCTTAAAATAACCAAAGAGGGAGAGAGAGGCTTATATAAACTACTCTCTAGACTCTTCGCAATATCAATGCCTAAACCAATTCTTAACTTTAGGAGCTGCCCATAAAATCAAACCCCTAACTTCGCTAGGAAAATATATAACGGGCATGTGTGCGAGTTTATTTTGAGGCAATCACGTTTCCCGGGGATCAAGAGTAGAGAAAGTTTGCAGAGAAAACTTCTAAGCGCTCTAGACTCTGAGATTGGAAATTGATCTAGATTTTTTTCAGACAAAATAAATATACTATGAGGTTATTACTGCCCTCCAATTTAACGGAGAAAACCTATACGAATATATTCTCCGTTTTCCTATAGGTCTGAAATGTTTACAACTTAATTTGGTTTGTTCGTTTATAGTTTTAATATTCGACTAACAAATAAGTGTAAGTAGGTAAATTAATAGGTCATAGAATCATTATAGTTCATTCCGATGAAAGGACTATAATAATGTACAGAAAATATTTTGCAACTGGTTATGAAGATGGAAAGTCATGGCTGTGTATTTAGCAAGAATCAATCAAAAATTTGTAATAAGGTCTAGCAACTAGGCTAAAAATGTTTTATAATTAGTTTTAAATTGCGAGATCATAAACAACTTTCATTTGAGATAATTTTAAACAACGAAACATTAATTAATTCCGTGAAACCCTGAAATAACCAATTCGGTACATGATTCATTGCCAATTAACGGAAACTCAAATGTGTATCTCTTACAAATTAATTTATTATTTTAGAGAGATTTCGGTTATAGAATCACTACATAGTATAAAAAAAAGTCGTTTTCTCAGATCTTTTAAACAGCGCAACGGATTTTAATACGGTTTTCATTAATAAATATATTTTTTCAAGAAGAAGATAGAGTTAATAAGGAGTACGGCTTTCATGATCCATTCAGCTAAGACAGGCTGACGCAGAGGATGAAAAAGAACAACACGAATGTTGAAAATAAGAACTGCCATAATACGAAATAGGAAAGATTCATAAGTTGTATTATTTCGTTTTATTATTTCAGATTCCCCTAAATATGTGTGCCGTGTTGAAAGAATGAGTCTTGGCAAAATAATTAGGGCAGAATGAGGGCCTGCCGGGTCAGCTAGTGTTTTGTTCGGTTAAAGTAAAACATGAATACAGGAAAGAAAATACAAGAATATGGTTTAAGTACCGAAAATTTCACGATAGAAGGAAAGAACACACAAGAAACGCAAGCTCTACTTGCTTACATGCGGGCGTCGAGAGGTACTACCAACTACTACAGTGCCTTACTATTATAGTTCCACAAATATACGAGTAGTTCCACTTTAAATAGAAACTTGAACGAGAGGTTTTATTCTTGAAAGTTTCTCATAATAATTCTTTACGTAAGCCCCTCCAAAAATATCTTAAGAAGAGCTTAAGCGTCTTGTTTTTTTAGACACACAAACAACGCTTGAAGTTCGTCTAATTTTATAAGCGTTTGTAAATTTTATTAACTATCGCGGCATAACTTTTCAATTTCTCCTGTACCTAAAACGTTACTTTATTCTAGAATCTACATAAAATATCGAAGAAATCGTAACATGCAGTTTATTTGCAGCTTAGAAGCAATATACGAGCGAAGCTGCGAGCACACTCCATAACAATATCCATAAAATAACCGTTGATGTTCGCGCCATTCGTTGCCAACACCATACCACCGATGCCGCGATGTTTAGGTATCGGAAAACATTTAACACTTTGCCTGTTCAATAGTTAAACAATGGGTATGAGTCACATGTGACTCATGGGACAACTAAGTGGGTAATGTGAATAGAGTTACCACTACAGTGTGAATATGTTAAATGTAACGACCACGTCTCGGCAAAAGGAGTATAGGCCTCCCTCCGACTAAGTGAACTGCTGACCTGAAGAAGACAGCGGGAAATCGTTGGATTCAAAGGACCTAGGATCGGACGGAGTGACGTCGATTAGGGGAAGCCCATGTCCAACAGTGGACTACCAAGGGCTGAAAGGAAGGAAGGGACCTTATTTTTACTCCATTTTATTTTAGACATTTTTTTATGAAATAAATCCTGCGTCATAATAATATTCATAAATAAAATAGCTGTTGGTTTTGGCGCCACGCGTTGCTAGCATCCTTGTGTAGCCCCAGTATCTTTGTTTAAAACTCTGAAAACTACTACTACCACAGTTGTAGAAGTAAATAATAAAGAAATTTTAGGATTTTATGGGCATACTTTTGGCACGGTACCAAGGAAACCCATTTTGAATATAGGATCTGATTTCTTTTGTAACATAGAAAGCTAGCTATTTCTTTGAGAACAACACATTTTCAGAAGCTTTTATAGGTGTATCAATTCTATTTTGTAGTTTAAGAAAAGCATACCCCAAGCAAGGTTTACCCCATAACAATATTCATAACCGTTGGTGTTCGCGGGCACTCGCTGCCGACACCATTGTGGCGACGCGAAGTAATGTTGTTTAGGACTCGGCGAGCGAACCAGTGCGACTAGGGTCACCATTGCAATATGAATTAATATAATATACAAAATCTTTAAAGGCGTATGAGATCTCCACAAAATATGTGTTTTGGAGCATCAAGAAAATCTTTTCGAATCTGTATAAAAGTGTTACAACTGCTATCTCCAAAAACGTATAGGCAACCAACAAGCGATATCACCTATCCGAAATATTGGCCATACCCGGAGTTGAATCACATTCTTACCCAAAGCCTTAGCCAAAGCAGTGACCGCACCCGGCTTTGCTTCATTTTCTACACAATATATGAATTACCAATTACCATGCCGGACTATGTGCAGTACCTCGAGCATGAACTTGCGCAGTTTCACATAGTATCGTAGTACTTATGGGAAGATATAAAGATAGACTGACATAATATGAGATACTAACTGACGTTTACTATACGAATATTTGACGATAGTGTTCATGATATCCGTACATAATACTGATAATACTCGTACAGTTCGTAAGGGTTCAATGACATGTGTATAATATTCAGAAAATAAGATACTTCCGAAGATCATCAAAAATAAATACCCATAATGGGTATTTATCACTGTAACGTTCACAATCGTACCATTATTCAAAATTATTACTTGAAATTATTGGCAGGTGTGCTGCGTTGTAGAGTGATATAATTATAGTAAATTAGATACAGCCATAACAACATCGGCTTAGCCAATAAATTGCCATAAGTCGTTGAACATGGACATGCAGCGTCGATTGACAGCCGAAGGTTGGGTACTAACACGACATAGTAAAATACTCAGGTTTACTAAACCAACCCGCCACATTATTCACGTAAGTGATCATAAGATATTATCTACAAAACCATTAGTTTTTACAGGAAAAAGAAAAATATACTGATTTTTCGTTTTTAGCTTAAAGATAATTAAGTAGTTCAAAAGACATATTATGTACGTTTAACTGCTTCAGCCAATAATTGACTAGCAGAGAAAGAAAAAAATAATAGCAATAACTTCATTTTTCGTGCGTTTTTTATTTATTTCTATGGGTCTAATAAGAAATTTCTACAAATAAGTAAATTTCTGCGGAGCAAATTTATATAACGTAAATAATTTTCATGTAAATAATCCGGAAAATCGAACCAACTTTCGATCAACATAAAATGTAAGTATTCATTATCTCTCTTAGGCAGCCTTATCTTATCAGCCTTAGGTACTGATGTTCGTACTTCATGTTTCTAATGTCTTCACATTCGTTTGTCTTGCAAAGTACAGTTACTCGAGGATGCATATACATTACAGAAACACCGTGTAACGTCGTGAAAACATTAAAATTAATGTTATTTGCGCGGCCATAAACAAGTTGTTAACGAAATGTTCGTTCGGAAATCGATACTTCACGTCGTATTGTGCCTACGTCAATTATCTGCGTACTAAAACATGACTTGTTGCAACTTATGGCAAAATTAAATATATTTCAATAAAAATATCCGTTTAAACATAAAAAATAATAACGTCAATAAATATTGCGTGCGAAATTATTTAATAATATGCAAACGAGCCTTTTTACACATATTTCAATCTGTCGACAATTTTTTATCATTTTTAATATCTTTAAAAATTATATTCATTTATATCATTGAAATAGCATAAATTATCATTATTTTTAGGATAATTTTACTTAAATATAATTATGATTTTTAGTATCCCGCAGTGTCCAATTAACGTCCAAGTAGTTACTTTGGCTTTAAAATGAGATATATTACACAAACTAAAACTAAAACTATTAGTGATATACATAGTGCATAAAACAATCATATAAAATAGATAATGCATGTAGGAAGGCGTCTTATCGCCAGGAGAGCGATCTCTCTTAGATAACCCCTAGCTCGAGAGCAACAGATAAGATAATATCTTATATATCTAGGGTTGATATACGACTATGCAAAAATAATTTTATAGACTTTAACTGATACTAAAGCAATCAAAGTATTTTTATACCTTTATGTTATTAAGTTCATTTAGTTTAAATAAGTTTTTATTTTTGTTCCATTTTGTGTTTTTGCAACTTTGAGTAAAAATAACTTTTTATACGTAGAATTGCGTAGAAAGTGAGGCACTAATGTAGACTTTACCAAATAACGCATTAAAAGTCTTGAATCTTATTATTTTTAACCCATTATTGGAATGGTGCTTTAATTATTGATATAAAATATCATTTTTGAAAACATTGTACAGTCCTGAAATGAGAAACACATTCATATCACAATTTAAATAGAGGCACTTAACAAATACATCCAAATTCCGGTATCTAAAATAATACAACTTACTTTTGCGAAGTAATTCAATAATGTAGAGACGGGTTGCAAAAAATATCCTATAACGTATCCTATTATCATTACGGCAGACTGAATAGAGTCAGCTGACTCTAAACAAAAACCGCCGGAGGAAAAAAACACACATCGACTCGTTGACTCACCTGTCAACGTAGTCGAATGAACTCTACCGAACGATACTTAATGATAGAGTTAGCATTTATTTATAGATCAGTTGCTGAACTAATTAGAAAAGGGTTATGACTTTAGGTAACGAATTTTAATGTTTTGTTTTGAACGTGATTATGCAATTTGATTAAAAATCACGCATTTTTCTGCAATGTTAAAATTGGAACAATTATTATTCTAATAAGAAACTTTGGTAAATATAATTCATGGTAAGTATATAAATGTTATACTTATTAACTAATTTTACTTACTGATGATGAGGGCAATGACATCATTAATATTATTAGTAAACTATATTTTCATGTTATATTTGACCAAATGGCTGTTATATTATCAGAGTTTATAGAGATGTTGCAATTTATTAAGGTACGCAAATTTAAAAAAAGTATAAGTAGTATTATGTGATCTGACACTGCGCAGCACATAACAGGCAATGCACTACTAAGTGATGCGAATTGACTTATGAAAGTTGTTTTATAGAATGTGATTAAATAGGAATGAAGAGGTCATTAGAAAGCGGAGATATTAGTTAACCTAGACTGTTCTCAAGCATTTGAAGTATTTGTGCTAGAATGGGAAACTCGGTTGGTCTGCGGGTGCCAGCGAGTGCATGTACAGGAGCGGGGCGGTCGGAGCTTAGATACAGAAACAAAGGAGGCTGCAATTCGCGCGGCGGGGGTAAGGCTTGCAAATGTCTGCTGACCTCGGTAGACGTCATCGTAGAGGGGCGCTAGCGTGTCGGGCGCGCCCCAGCGGGACGCCTCGGGGTACACCATGGGGGCGCGCCGCGCTATCGCGACATCGCAACCGGGGAATCACGGCTCGCGGCGCGTGCGTCTGCGCCGGCGTAATCGCGCGGACTGAGGTAGTGAGGACCGAGGTCCGCGGCGAGGACTCCGGACGGCGACGACCGCCTCCCCCCTCCGGGACCGCACCTCGCTTCACTTTCGCACGGTCGCGAACCCGTCGCGACACTAGTTTAATTGCAACCCGCCCGCTGCAGCCAGAAACCGGATTTATTGTCTCCCGTCGATATCACCTCCGCTGTCATGGAACTCACCGCCGCTCCGGCCCCGTACATAAATTAGATCCGGTAGGCGAGGGTTAAATGGGCCGAAATATTAATCACGCTACACGACGCTAAATTATCACATCAACGCTTTTTAACAATGAGATGGGTTGGCCCACGAACTAAGCACGAAACGAGGACACATGTAGATGTCTTGTAAGATTAAGTTTAATATTCGAGTCGGAATTTACGAACGAAACACAGTGCCGTGTTACAAAGTGTACTGATTAAAATTATTGCTTGTCATTAGTGAGGTGTTTAAAGCGTAATGAATATTGGTCGAACCTTTTTACATTGTATGCTAACATTTGAGATATAAAACTTATAAAGATAAAAGAAACGACTCTTAAACCTTAATCGTGTCCGCTAATGAAAACGCATCAAGTTTATGCGTTTGAATGAACTTTAGATGCCTGCAACATTATTCGTTTTCCTTATGAAAACTAGTAGCGATATCTACGATAGCGGTTTGCGAGCGGCGCAAGAGCAAGAGCGCGCGAGGCGAGCTCAACGCTGCGGTAGAAAAGACATCAACGCGCCGCGCGCTGACACGATGCGACATTGTTCACTATTATACGCATTCGCTATGCAACTCACATGGGTATCATTACAGTCGTTTAACTTTTTACTTTATTGTTCATTTATATTATTACTTAACGAGGCAATTATTTTGAAAGCTGAGAGAGAGATTTTATTGTTGTCCTAATAGAATAGAAATAGATTTATAATAATATAGATTAAACCGCAAAAAATAAAAATGTATTAAATTTTAGTAATTTACTGTTTTATTTCTGCGTTACATAGTTATTTCAACAAAACGTTCACGATAACGTATCTATTGATAAATAGTTACCATCAAAACACTGATTTATATCATCGTTATATATAGGTAATATAATATAAGTACTCGTAAATGCTATCGCATCTTTATAATCACATCTACCAACTTTACCACCCGGATTTCCAAATTCAAATATCAGACCAAGCAAAAAAGCCAACAAATACATTTACTGAATTAAATAGTCATCAAGCGTGTGCAAATCATTTTGCTATCCAATTCATCGAGACCTAACTACATTAGACGCCTTACATACTTTTTGTAGTGTTGATTGGAGCAAAAACTGCCGGTTCACTCTTGTGTCGCGTCTACAACCTTCGCTACGCCTCTGGTCGTCATAGAATAGAGCACTGGTACCCAAAGTGGTCGATAAAAACCCCTAGAAAATGATGGTGACTATCTCAGCGGAAAAAGTAGAAAGATATGCACTATCTTTCACGTGTCATGTCATATTTATTTTGTTACCTACGGACCACATAATAGTTGAACTAAGCTGTCGACAAATTTTTGCATTAAATCGGGATATTAACATTATTCAATGTATCCAATTTGCTGGATATCACCTTACAAAATAACATTTTGAGTTGGATAACTGATCCAACATATTTGCTAAGCTAAGTCTATGAAAGCTATACTCTATGACATGGTATCACAACTGTCTAGGAGACGACAAAGTTTGAGGAACTCTGGAATAGAGTAATACGTGGGTTACACGGCCTGAGTAGGTGTCAGACACAATTGGTATGATGTGAGTGTTGTTTGCGCATGCGCAGGAGCGGTGAACTATGCAGAGTGCAGGCTCCGGGCGCGGGGGGTGCGCGGCGCGGGAGGGGGAGCTACCGCCGCAACCAGTTTCCGTTTTAAATTCGCGATAAAAAATATCTGCAGCGTCGTGTCATTAGCCGAGCGGTGTCCCCCGCCCCGCCTGCATTTATTAATCTTATTCGGAGAAATCGGCGCATCAGCCCCCCTCGCCGTCCGCTTGATAACCGCGTGTCCCGCCGATTAGTGACGAGATGCACTTGATATCGATGCCGTAAAATTGGACATAACCCTTTGTTCTAATTGTCGACTCGTTCGACGACAAAATCGGTCGCTCGCAATAAGTTGGTCGTTTCATTGCATTAAAATTTGTAGCATTGCATTAAAATCAGTGAAAATCGTCAGTTACGAGGACAGCTTCGTTCAAAGACCTACGGTTAAATTTCGTCGCGTTGGTTGATCGGTCAGCTGTGTCGTGTTGTGAAAGCTAATTATAACAAGATCTTAGATGTCCAACTGTATAACAATTAATTAAATGTTAAAGTGCTCCCTCCTTTCTATCACAGATCCTTTTTCAGCAAGTCCTGATTCCGACCACAATATCTAATCTTATATTGTTCACGCTACACTGTTGACATTTTGCAAATTATAAAGGCATCAAAGAATCCAATATCGATATAATATAACTTAATGGATATCGGCCATTGGCCCGCTTTTAGCGCGTCAAACATAAATCAATGAGATCATCCGAATAACGAGTTCAGACAACCTCAGACTTGTCGAAACTGGACCAAGAGTAAAGTTAAGTACTGGGTAGTTAGTACAAAGAGGCACACTTGTTGCCGTCTTAATTCTCAACACAGCTGTACAGGGAAGAGGTTATGGTACAATAGTAGACTTAGTGAATCTCTGTTTGCTTTGTACTCTGACGTCAAAATAATGAAAAATAAAAAATATATTGAATAACTTAATTCATACTAACCTAAGAGAACTTAAAATTTATTTGAACATGTCCTCAATAAAGATATCGGATGAACCAACTTTGTAGCTTTCCGACTTTTCGATTCCATAATAATTAACTACCGTTACCTATTCTAAATTTGCTACGATATCGGAACAAATTACGCAAATAAGTGCATTTTCCGTTACGTCGTTTAACATTGTCACAATAATTTATTACAAAAGACAATCTTAAGTAGATTAAGATGAATAGGGCTGCCAAATCATTCTTGATTGGTATTTACACTATTTATATTAAAATATTTCAGTTTTCCCTCTAGTCTAAACGATTATATTATTTATGTTGACCGTTCATAGTAGTTCATACAGATAAAATATCAATCTTTCAAATAAATTTTGTATGTATACTCCGTTTTGTACAACCGAAACACAAAACATATGAGTAGGCTCTACCACCAATAAAATTGTTTTTTACTTTTGTGGACTTGACAACCCTACGTATAACTTAGTGGTCAGTCAGACCCTTGAGACGTAGTCGATCAATGTGATCATGATCAGCCAGTCTGATTGATCTGTGCATCTATGAATGCACGGAACTGCATACTGAACTTGTTAGTACGCGATAAACTTTAACGACTAAGCATTTCGAAATGCCATTTCACAAGCATTATAGAGATGTAAGTCATACTGATAAAAAAGGACTTATTGTAATTAATGTCACGAAGATATTTTAGTGTGGTAAATACTTGCAAGACAAAAAAAAAGAGAAATTAAAAAATACTATTATTTCGCCCTAGCAGTCTGGTATGAACAACAGTCGTATTCTCAAACAACTTTATAGGTGGTAGAGCAATTAAATCTCGCGTTGGGAGGTACATTTCCGCCACCCTCTTAACCCGTCGCTGCAATATGATGTTCTTCATGCCTTGTGTTTCGGCTGGAGAGGCGTGGTTGCCGGAGACACTGTATTTGAAATGAACATTTCAGACCTCATGAGGAGCATGTAATCTCCAATTGGGTAGAAATCCTATCGGAGGTTGTACTCATGAGGTGCTCATGAGGGTGTCCATGAGGGTGTTACACCTGTTCCCATGTAGTTGTAGAATCAATACAATAATAAAACAACTTTAAACTTAATGAAGATTCATAGAGCGCTAGTGAGGTGACCGTCGATTAGTGACGTGCCGTAGCTGCGTTCGGTTTTTTCTTTTTTACAGATTATTTAAACTTATGTGGCGTCTACGAATACTAGGTCTCGATACTAACAAGTTTTTCTCATCATAGATGACAAGACAATAATGGTGCATAATTAAAAAAAACTTTAAACAACCATTACCATCGATAAAATCGATCGAGTCACAACTCTAATCGCGGCGTTCACTCACCGTGCGACATTACCTTGAGGCTTGAATACGTTACCTACATACTCGTACACATCCAGCCAATAAGTATAAGTTTAATAAAAAACCTGTACCGACTTTATCGAATTTGAAATTAACCCGAAAGAAACTCTGAAGTTGTCTCGATTTTGTTTCAAGCAAGGAGTCGAATGTTGTGCAATAAATGCATTTTACGGCTCGATTGAGAGTTACATTCGTCTGTGAACCGTTTGCGATTCGATTTATTTGAACGGGTTTCTATTGTTCTGGTGTAAGAGAGTAGGTATTATGACATTTATGACTCAAGAAATCTAACAATTTAAAACTTTTATTGGAAAAATTTTGTTAAAGCGGCAGTAAAAACGACAGATCCATCAACAATCCGAAACAAGACAAGTTAGTTATTTATTTTAATAAATTCGTATGTTCCTTAACTAAATGTTTGTCCGTCTACTTACACTTAATCTTCGTACGAACGAAAGTTTGTGCGAACTTTTATGAGTTGTAATAAGTAGGTGCAAAGGAAAAAACGCATCTTCAGTAGTTATAAACATGCAGTCTAAACACCTGTGTATCTTAAGCGAGTACTTGAGAGGATCATGAGAGGATATAACTGTTTAGCTATTAAACTTACAATGTTAGTCTTAGTTTAATCAAGTACGTACTAGTCATGATAAAAATGGTTTTAGTACATTTACTAGAACAATTTAATCGTTAAAGATATGAGAGTCTTTACTTTACATAATAAAATTATGAAAAAGTCTCAATAACTTTGAATACTTATCGTATTTTTATGTTCACCCATATACCTATAATTATTTTAATGACACTTGTCTTTTAGTTATAATTTTAAGCTTATCTCTTTATCTTACATATTTTTCGAATATTATTTCAGTAGGTATGTTAATGAACATAAATATGACTAAACGAATTCGCTTTTTCGAAGAAAAAAAACATTTATTTTACAGTTAAACAGACACATCGTTAAGTGTCAGGTGCAGTCAGCTAGGCCAGGTTCACGTGTTCACGTGCCTTCCGTGTTTCTGAGGGCAAAGCAGTTGAATCTGGTTTTTTTTCAGTTGCTATTCAAGTTATGGGCCCATACCAATTAAACGTCCAACACGTGGTGGTAACTAGTCCGTATCATACCGTATTGCAATATGCATTCTAGCGGCATGGCTGTGAAACCCGACCGAAACGAGTTAGCAATACTTACCATGTTGCAGTTGGGCATAATATGGATTAAAGTTTACAATGGGCTAGTTGACACTTTTTTTTAAGTTGTTCTTAAATAGTTCATATTTGTTCTATTAAACAAAAAATAATACTGTGTTTTTTTGAGACCAACAAAGCCATAAAACTTTTAAATGTAAAAATATTTTTTTCTCTATCAGCCGAAAACACTGTCCGCCATATTTGGCCTATAGATTATCTGTGCTTTGACGCCACACGAATCGTAAATAACAGCATAACCCAAAGAGTATTAAAACACTACGGTCATAGGTTTACTATGTTTACGATTCGTATGACGACACAACATGGCCGACAGCGTTGTATGTCTTAAGCTGAAGTGGCGATGTGTTGGTCAAATCTGTTGACGATCCGACCAATGTTGGAGTAAACGACTCCTAGAATGGAGACCGCG